>BRDA01045641.1:0-22967 GCA_036984385.1 Crenuchus spilurus
TCACAGTGTTGGTCAGTAATTAAGTAAAAAAGGAAGACAAAGAAGAAAAAGACAAAAAATAACTAAAGAACAGTGAAAATACGAGGCAGCCTGCACATCCCTTCATGCTTGTTGTTTTTAGATTTGTTTAGATTTAATAAAAAATACATATTATACTATAATCCACACCAATTACTAATACATAGTAGATTTGTTAAATATTACACAGATAGAAAGACCAACAGAACCGAGCCACTTGGTTATCACTTTTGTGACCTGGTGCTCCATCATACTGGAAATAGCACTGTTCTCCAAATCGCTAGATATATAATAGCGATGGACTGCAGAGGACTGGGGTAAATTTATTTTCTCTGACGAAGCCCCTTCAGACTGTTTGAGATATCTGGAAAAATTATTGTCCGGCGAAGAAAAGGTGAGCGCTACCATGAGACCTGTGTCATGCCAATAGTAAAGCATCCTGAGACCTTTCATGTGTGGGGATGCTTCTCATCCACGAGAGTAGGTTCGCTCAAAGTTTTGCCTAAGAACACTGCTATCATTAAGGAATGGTATCAAAACATCCTCCAAAAGCAATGATCCAGGAGTTACACTGTAAATATTAAGTCTGTTTAAACTTCATCACAGTTTGAGGCTCATATGCTTCCTCAATGCCTGGACATCTTGTCATCATTGAGTACTGAACCATTCAAGGTGTATTTAAACATCCCACAGAAGAAGGTAAGGGCAGCAGTCAATGATCTCAAGCTGAAGAGATGCTGGGTGTAAGTTAACAAGTAAGTTAACTAAAGATTTGTTTTGGCAAATCTTTATATACCTTATATACATACATATATTACTAAATAATTGTTATATTTTGAGAGAAATCATTAATAGCATCAAACCTATATGCATGATCGGTGAATGGAATGAATGTTTGCTGAGTGTGGTGAGAGAAGCTGATGTTTTCAGCTTTTGTTAATGGTGTGTCATTAACAAGGGAAAGTCCATGCTGAAAACTGATTCCTTCACCATGTGAAGGCCTTAAGAACCCGAACGCTCCGCTATGTCTGAAGAATGTTGCCACCCTACACCATCATTGTTAAGTAGTGAAACTGTATGCTGGAGTATGAGTGTGGTGGGCATTAAAGTGTAGCAATATGATCCAGCATTGCTTTGGAAAGGATGCTACTTGGCGGTAAACCCCTGACATTGATACAAACTCTCCAGCGTTCTTTCCTTCAGCCACTGTTCAAATGACTCACCTGCTCACCTGTGTTTCCTACACATCTACTGTCACTCACTCGCTTTAGGGCGTGTCTTTACCTACCATCCTTACAGCTTCATTCTGACAGATACACTGTCAAATGTACACACAGAGAGATGCAGACAGTTACTGAGAGAGATACTGATACAGAACAAGAGAGAGAAAGATACTGAGAGAGAGAGAGAGAGAGATAATGAGAAATACTGAAGAGGTATATAGAGACATACAGAGATAAGAGACACAAAAATAAAAGCACAAAGAGAGAGATCACAGGACATAAGAATATCAGGTGTTGGATGTAGGAATAAGCTCACTGTCCAACACTTCTGGGGGGAGACTGAAACAGAAACTGAACTAAAAAGCAGTGACACTGTCCTAACTTCACCCTTTAACTTCACCCTTCTACCTCACTCTGGAACAGCAGCATTTGTAGATTTTATCATCATAATGTGTGTGTATGCACAGTTTTTAAGACAGTGAATGAGAGATGGAGAAAGAGAAGGACTGAATGGGTATATTTTAGAGCTGGCGTGAGAAAATGTTGTTCCACTTCTTCTGAGTCATCAGGCCTGGTGCACAGCTGTGTGTGATCATAGATTAGAATTCACACACCTCAAACGAGCAGTTTATCTAATCTTGTCCTTCCTTTTTTAGGGATTAGTCAATTAATTACTAACAGATTTTGATACTCTTAAAAAGTAAGACCTGCTGTGTATGTGTCTATGGATGGTTCTATCATTTGAAAATGAGATCATCATAAAGACATTTTTGAAAATATTTAAATATTTAACAATCAAAAAAGGTTCTAGTAGTATTACAGGCTGGAGAACATTTTTGTTACTATGTAGAACCACTGCTGCTAAAAGTGAAGGGTGGGATTTTAATTGATTAATTTAAAGGCTATTTAATTTTTGAAATGATTGTAACACTGCACATCTCACCTTTCACTTAATACAATAATTGTATATGGTGAGGTCTTTGAATAATCCTCTATAATAATGAAATATTATTGTTAAGATAGCTCCACTTATCTTAAATGTATAACTTAACATATAATCTTTTGATAACAGATTATTGTAGGGTGCATGAAGCTATGGGACACCTATGTAACCTGTCATAACAACTCACATAAACCTATATAAACATTTATAATGGTTTATTCCAACAGGCATCAATGGTTGCCAGTTTTATGTTCAACGTCAATAAAATCCGCCTTTGATTCCTTTGGAAATAAATGTTTATAACATATTTCAGTTGTACTGACAATTAATAGATGTAATGTAGACATACCACTGAAACCATCCACTGAAAAGTTATTTTGAGAACCAGAATGGTTTTTTCAGTGGCACTGCTCTAAAAACCTTGAATGCACATTTACTTTTTTAATAGCATCTTCAACCCTTGATTTACATCAAACCATCAAAATACACAATTACAAGTCATCAGTTACCAGCGTAAAAGAATATAACACTTCTGCAGCTTCAAAAACATCTCAGAGGAGTCTAGACTATAATTAGCATGTTACCTATACGAGTGAGTATGGAGCACTGAAGGCCTGCACCACATGTTCCCAGACTGCACTAACATCTTCAAACGCTGAGACCTTTTATCACCCTCGTTTCCTATTGCTGTGTCTCTTTCCCATGGCCTGAGAGCGGGTGGAGCGATTAGGGAATCCCTCCTCAGCTAATCACCCGAACGCCAGGGCCACTTCCGCCACACTGATTACCACGGAAACCATTAGGAAGAAGAAAGTGGCGGGATGTTTGATGGTGGCTGGCTGGCTCAGGGGAGGTCAGTGTGGGGTGTGTGTGATCGGCCATTCGCTCTTCCTGCTCCTATTACTCTAGCATTTCCTCTATCTAACACACACACACACACACAGACACACACACAAACACAACACGTCTCTGCCTAATTATTACCATACCACCAATACTGGACCATACCACATCATGGGTTAATCTCTTTCTCTCTGTGTGTGATGGTCTCCTAAATCCTCACTTTTTCTTTCAATCCAATGAGTCAAATCCTCAGATTCACTCTTAAACTAACTGCACATCATTGCTGTTGTAAGAACTTTGTTTTAAACCTAATTTTTTGGGGGGAAGATAAGTCTAAGTAAGTCTAATTCTGGACTACATAGTATTTTGAATGGCAAATTTCCATTGAAAAGAAAACAATCCTGGATTAAGCTTAACCCCTCTCTGAAAAAAACGGCCCATAACATCTTAAATTACATTAACTGTAAAATAAATGGAGCAATAGAAATGGACTACTTGGAATGCATTAATGCCACTGATGGTTTCATTTGACTTTGGCATCTTAGTTGCCAACATCAATATCAGTGTCTGTCACAGCTAAACTTTTCACATCACTGTCAGAGCTAAACTTTTCATATTAACACTGTAACAGCTAAACCTTTATTAAACTGTTCATAACACCACTATCTTGACTAAACTATTAATATCACTGTAATAACAAAATGTTCCTGGCTGTTATAACAAAACTGCTCACATCATGACTGTCACAATGAACTGATCATCTTATCACTGTTATAACTAAACTTTACATCATCACTGTCACTAACATCACTTCACTAATGATGACTGCAAATGTTTTTCTTGTGTTTCCAAAAATGGAAAAATGCTTAAAATACAGGAAACTGTCATACCGAGTATAAAAATGTTGTACTAAAATTGTTTAATACAACTGTGATGTGGATTTGTCTGCTGGATATTTTAATTTGTAAGATGTGCACAAATAATGAACCTCTGAAAATCAGACTTGGCCATAGTTAGCACTGCCTTGTTGAAACTAATCTATAAATATGAAATGATACACACTATGGGCCTGATGTTCTATTTGACAGTAATGTGTGTGTGTGTGTGTGTGTTAGCAAACCGGGTGTGTTCATCTGTGCACGATGGGTGACATATGCTTCATCTCTCTTTCTCAAAACACAGCGTTACAGCCAAAAATGTCAGATGGAATGCCACGACAGTTTCCATGCTGCAAATAAACAACCAGACATGTCACTACAAACACAAATGCTTCTTTAGGCTCCTACCATTATCACTAGCTATAGTCCTAACCTCACACATACTGCTCTTTCTAGACAGTGACACTCAGTTAAAGCCAGAGGACATTTGTTCTACTTTCCCCAGAAGCTCCACACAGATCTGCACATACAATGACAGGGCACATGACCAGTTTGCCTCTGTAAACACACTCTGGAGGCATTTAATGAAGATCATCACAGAGAGATGACAAAGCAAGTTAGTTTATGTGCAACAAAGACAAAAACCCCCATAAAACTCCAGCTCCAGATTCTGTGGTCAAGACTGAAGCTGTCTGAAGCCAGTATAGCCACAAATGGTAACACATGACTGTAAAGAAAAATTTACAGGCCAGCTAACAGCTCTGGACTTTTACCACAACAAAACGCCACATAAGCTAAACACTAACAACATACCATTGTAAAATACTAGAAATCTAACAGCTGCTGTATTCTGAATTCATGTACATTCATGCTAGTTAGCTGATTATGTTAATTTATAGCTGACTGTAGCTGATAGCATGCTAGCATGGGTTACCATCTTTATTAGCTGGTGAGCAAGCATACAATTTACTAGAATAATTCATCTGTAATAGATCAGATAGCTTTGGTTTAGATATTAGTTATATAGCCAACTTTTTTATCTAATCTAGGCAGCAATTATCTCTGTGTTAATAGAAGTGACAATTCACTGCAAACTGTGTCTACAGAGTCATGCCATTGCTATGCAAGCACATATGCATCTAAATCTGTTACTATCATAACAATGCAAGACTAAAATGATTTATGCTAATTATGATCACTGTTATCTTTATAAACATGGTAACCTCCTATTCTAGGCAATGATTACTGGTAATAGTTGCATGAAGCATCTAAAATGTGTAGACTAATTTTCAAGAATTTGTAAGATGCACTGCTTTATAAATACTGAAATATGTTGAATATTAGGTGCAATGATTGGCCTGGCTATTCATACTTTAAAATGCAGAATTAAAACATTTAAACTATGCTTTTACGTTTTTTATTTTAACACATGAAAATGAGAGTGATCTACTGGAGTAACTCATTGAATTTGTTTCAGTGTTGACTGCTGAACAATTGGCAGGGGATTTTCTCCAACAGTAGACAAGTTACCCAGCAACCTGAGCATGTGCTATTGTTACTGAGGGCATGAATACTCCTCCAATAGATGTTCTAATGGATCAGGCTACCTCTGCCTTTTGTAGTGCCACATTCTTCCAGAAATATGTAAAAAATACCAAAAGCAAAACATGGACAAATTACTTTTACACATCCAAATGCTGGAGAATCTGATCCGGATTAAGTGAAAACAGCTTCTCTGGTTGCCGAAACTAAATATTGCTTTTGTTCTCCTTCGTACAGGTTTGATTGGTCAGGCATTTGCTTGCTCTGACTATTTTGCTGGTCAGATCACACCTGAGCGGTCTTACCCATGGAAGCCAAGTTAAGTAAAGATAACATTTCATGTTTACTGCAGCTGTTTTGGGTTACCCGGGGTTTGCGTGTGGAGCTGTGTGGAGAGTAAATGTGAGAATAAGAGTAAACAAATTCTGGAAAATTAATAAATTGATCTGATGTTGTTTCATCTCAAGGTGCTGGAGGAAAAATAAGCACAAGCTGAATTGTGGTGTTGGTAGCTGGGGGGGGTGAGAGGATAGTTTCTTTTCAACTAGTTTATTTCAGTTTCAGTATTTTTTCAATCACACCACATTTGATTTCATGTGTAATGCCTTCATATATCTGTTAAATGCTAAATCTGGGTGTATGTCATTAGTTTCACAATGTAATTGATAGTGTAATAGTCCACACAAATGGTTACAACTAAACAGACTTATGTCATAGTCTCAATCAACCATGCTACAAACACAAATTATTTGTTGGATGCATGTCATTTTCCCCCAAAGACTGAAACTTAAGTTAAGTCTAGTAAATTAGAATAAACAAGTGTCAATTTATTGTGTTGTGCACTGAGACCAGACTTTCACATGGGCCAACTTAAGCTCAAATAAACAATATCATGACATGCAAAAGTCTGAGGTCACAATTTTGTGACTGTCATGGATCATACTGTAAGAAAAAAGCCCTTATTGTTAGCACTGATTAAAGCACAAGCCAAAATATGAAAAAGACAGTGTTTCTTACATTTACTTTGACCTTTATTATATTGCAGACAGTATGACTCCAAGATATTTCATGTTTTGTCTAGTCAACTTAAATTCCTTTGCTAATATGTTCAATGTGTTCAATTCATAAATGAATTTACTATTTTAATCATTCATAATAAAGTATTATAAAACTGATAATTCCGGTCCTAAAATCTGATTGGTTGATCCGGTCCTAAACTCTGATAGGTTGTTTGGAGCCATTGTAAAATCCACAATATATCACAGCTCCAACCTCATCACAACATCTGAATTATGTATTAATGCACTACAAATTTAATGACTTTAGTTAACAAACTAGTTTGCAGCACACTAAAAATGGGGAGTTTTAAGGTCAATTTTAATTTTAACAGTAGACAAATGGTGTAAAGAGATGGACAGAACTGAAAAGAATGAAAAAGAAGAAATGCTGAAGTTAACAAAAAGGAGATACAATTATTGGAAAAATGACAAAATGAGGAAGACAGTGAAATAGACGATGTGGGCCGTTTGTTGTTTTCAGACTTGGTGTGCTGAGAAAAACAACAATGTTAATTGTTTGCAGACTATATGGCAGAAGAATAGTTTATTGTGAATTATTTAAAAAAAATTATTCACTTATGAACTGAGCATTGGTATGTTTTGTCACATAAAAGATGTTATGGCACTGAGGATACAGAGAGATGAAGTGTTTCAGTTGTGATTTTGTCCCATTATTTATGTAAACACCCCTTAAGGTAGTATGAGGTTGCTGTTGTCACATTTTTGTTTCAACATCTCCACTGGGGTCATGTCAGAACTACAGGAAGGTTAGTCCAGTACCTGTACCCTCTTCTTCTTCAATCATGCCTTACTAATATGTGCAGGATGTGGTTTTGTCTTGTCTTGATGGAAAACGTATGGACATCCTTGCAAAAGATGTCATGTTGAAAGCAGCATATGTTACTCTTAAATCTCAGTGCTCATTTCAGAAGTGTAAATGACCTTGTCTAAGGACACTGTCACAATTCCATACAATGTCAGACCCTGGCTTTTGGATGGAAATTCAACTTAGACGTAACCTTTATGGATTGAAATTCCTCATAATTCAAAGAATCATGCATTGTAGAGGAAAAATTTTGCAGATCCCTTAGATTTTTGAGATAGTTTTTAACATAATTGTTTTCTCATACTTTGTACATTTGTTGACAAACTGGCGATCTGTTCATCTGTACTCCTCAAAGGCTTGTGGATACAGATTTTGTACCAAATCATGATTACAATTAACTTTTGACATCACCTGTTTGAATTCAGATCATTATTTAGCTTTTTTTTTTTACCTCATTACTAGCCCTGAATTGCCCCGTCCCAACTTTACTGGGAGTGCACTGCAGGCTTGAAATGCAAGAATGGCTGTATATTAACAAACAAAACAAAAGTTTACCAGACATAATATCTTGGGTTCATACTCCGCAATGAAATAAAAGTCAAAGTAAATGTAACACTGATTTGTTTTTGTTTTGTATGTAAGTAAGTGTACAACAGTAGACAGTCAAAGTCATTTTCTTATGTAAGCATTAATGCACACCATGTGAGTGGAAGAGCTGCTTGGAGCAGAGAGTCAAATAAAGAACAAGTGGGGCAGAATTAAGATATTTACATTAGTAGGACTCATGTCCGGGGGATTATCTTCTATATCCCCAGCAGTGCACCAACAGCAGCTTCCCGCAGCTAATAGAGACCAGACAGTGCACTTTTTCAAAGTAAAAATATTCTTAAATGGTTCTTGGGTTGGACAGAACAAACCTTTAATTGGTGTATAAACTATTTAATTGATAATCCTTAAACGTTTCGCAACTTCTTTCATAAAAAAAAAAAAAAAAAATCAGTTATTTAAAGAATTATACATTGGAAGGTTCTTTCTTTTCCAAATAAATATTGTGGCACCTTTGTTTTCACATGTACAATGTTAGAATTAGCCTTGCATCAGAACAGCCAATGACCTCTACCATTCGTCCGATCGTCCAGGCCATTTAGCATGAAGAATGACCATGCTAATTCTGTCTGCTAAGCAAGACCAGCCCACTAAATCTAATCCTCTATATTTAGCCAAATACAGTCTACAAAGAATCGTGTGAAGCTAACTTTCCTGAAGATCCATCCCGAGTGGCTTTGTGTCTAATTGCTGGGATGATGCAAGGTGAATGCAAAGCTCCAGCGCTCCATATCTCATTAAGCTCTGATAAACCTTCATACGAGGAAGCAATTAGAATGAAAACAGACAAATTTGGAAAATGCTGGTAAACAACGAACACTGACTATTGTATCAATGAAATGTTTATGTAGCAATGAGTGCATGACCAATCAGTACTTAATAACACCTTTAAAATCAGTACATGAATGAAAAAGTGAATTATATTACATAAAGTGATACCATCAACATTCTCAGGAGTAGTTGAGCCAATTTAGCTGCTTTTGATGTGTAATAGGTTGATTATTTTATGTCAGTGGGTTGAATTTTTAAGCACTGCATGAAATAAAACTAGTATTTATTATTCAAATAATTGTGGTCCAGTAGAGTCTTCTAAAGCAAATGTCAGAAAATCCTGGTCTGTCACACAGTCACACCTGCAAGACCTCTAACCTCTCTTTTGAAAAGAGGAGTTTGACCTTTCTCTGCAAACAGTGATGTCACTTATGACCCTGAAGGCCAGAGGGTTCATCACTATGGGAAACAAACACTGTTTACAATCACTAAACCCACACATAAACACACACAGACACACACAATCAGACCATCAGAGACAGGCCAGGGCTGCTGCTTACTGTGTACAGGAGGATTCTGTTAATTTTGGCCTGGATCAAACGTTCTGTGTGATGGGATTTGACTGCTAAGAGCTGTCCTGGTTTTCTTTTGCCATTTTGCAATTAAGTCCAGAGTGAAAACAGTCCTGCATTTCTTTATTCCCCATGTCATATAAATAAGTGTCATATGACAGCTAAGTGTGGAAAGAAGGTCTAAATATTTCACAACACTTTTTAATGGAGGCAGATTTTTTTATAAATATTGAAGTGTTGTAGTTCTTACGTCAGAAACCCATAATTTTAGCAGTTTCAATTCACTAAAATGCTTTTTATTTAATCATTTTGAGGGGGCAAAAGTGTCCTGGTGGTTAGGGATCTGGTCTTGTGACTGAAGGTTGCCAGTTCAATCCCCAGGCAGATCATGACTGAAAGTGGCCTTGAGCAAGGCACCTAACCCCCAACTTCTCCTTGGGCACTGTGGATAGGGCTGACCCCTGCTTTGGGTACATGTTCTCACAGCCTAGTGTGTTCACTAGTGTGTCTGTTTCACTGCACAGATGGGTTAAATGAGGTCAAATTTACATATTCTAATGATATGTGATTCTGGATTTCTGATTTTCATGAGCTACATGCCATACTGATCAACAGTACAACAAAAAAGCCTTGAAATGTCACTTAACATGTAATGAATATAAAAGCTGACCTATTTCAATAAACAACAATGACATTTTGTAACAATATTCTAATTTTTTATCTGGCCCTGTACACTAAAGCCTTAAACTGAGGACCTGTTGCTGAGAAAAAAAATGTAGTTACAGAGTAAATTATAGTAGGTACTTTAGTAGTAAAACAGAGAATGTATGTCATGATAAATAAAGTTGTAGGTATATATTTATATATTTATATTTATAATTTGTATGCATGATGCCATTTGTGATAATGAATCTTCAAAAGAGTCTTCTTTTACAACACATTTATAAAGCAAAAAAAAAAATTAAGAAGATACAATATATTGTTGCTTTGAGGACAAAACCTTAGATTTCCATATTTTTCCATATTTTACATTTTAACATACTTTACTTGCATAAATTACTGTGAAATTTTCATTTAGAATGAACCTATAGAAAGTACAAAATTGGTTGGTGTAGTATGGTGAGTAACAAAGCTGTCTCACCATGATAGCCTGAGGTTCAATCCTCAGCCTGGGTAAGTACATCACTTTACACTCATAAGAGTCCATGGGCAAGACTGTAACATGACTCAAACTGTAAGATACCCTGAAAAGTAGCACCTGCTAAATGTTAAACATAAAATCTTTCTACATTGACATACAGCGATACTTGTAGAATGTAAAGTGTACAGTAAAGCAACTGTTGTGGGTTCTTGTTGGTGAGCAGAATGATACATATACATAGAAAAAAAACCTTTATCATATATATTTTTCAACCAATCAGATTGTGTGGTCTGTTGCATAATAGATAATAAGTGTCAAGATTACAAAGTGAATAACGTGTAATATCAAATTTGAAATCTCAGTGGATGATGATGCTCAGTGGATAGTTTGTGGTAATGGCAGATGTTCTACAGTAAAGTAGGGGTAACCTCTCTGTCTCTATATTAGCTGTCCTTATTAGCTGTTCCATTAGTGAGATTTATGAACATGCACATTCCTGAGTAGAACACCCAGCACACACACCTGCATGAACATGATGAGCTCAACAAGCTTCTATCATATTTTACTCTGACAGAAGCTTTACGTCTAAAAATGTAACTCTGATATATCAGAGTTGGCATATATATAGCAACTGAGTTTACAATGTCACACGATTAAGCGTTTATTGTAAATCTATGGCCCATTTCACACATGCTTTTAGCTGGGAACAGTAATTAAAAGTGAAAGTTGTATTTGTCATTGGAGAAATAATCTTGGTAAAGTTCAGCATGGAGCCTGTTGACACAAAAATACCCGATATAGTGGAGCCGATATAGCACTGGGAAATACAGAGATCTCTGTCTTACAGTAGAACAGTGGTATGATGTTTATACAGTGTATACAATGTTGTACAGTGTATGTCTGTGCAATGTTTGTACAGTGTACAGTGTTTGGCTGTGCAGTGTTTATACAGTGTTTGGTTGTGCAGCATTTATACAGTGGATGGTTGTGCAGCATTTATACAGTGGATGGTTGTGCAGTGTTGGCTGTTCAGTGTTTGTAACATGATTGGTTTTGCAGTGTTGGTTGAAAAGTGTTTGCACAGTGTTTGGTTGTACAGTGCTTGTACTGTGTTTGGTTGTGCAGTGTTTTGTTGTACAGTGTACAGTGTTTGTACTTTATTGGTTTACAATGTTTGTGCAGTGTTTGGTTGTACACTGACTGTACAGAGCTTTTACTGTGTTTGGTCGTGCAGTGTTGGTTGTACATTGTGCAGTGCTTGTACTGTGTTTGGTTGTACAATGTTTGGTTGCACAGTGTTTGTACAGTGTTTGGTTGTGCAGTTCTTGTACTGTGTTTGGTTGTGCAGTGTTTGGTTGTACAGTGCTTGTACTGTATTTAGTTGTACAGTGTTGGTTGTACATTGTTTGTGCAGTGTTTGGTAGTATAGTGCACAGTGTTTGGTTGTACAGTGCTTGTACTGTGTTTGGTTGTACAGTGTTGGTTGTACATTGTTTGTGCAGTGTTTGGTTGTATAGTATACAGTGTATGGTTGTACAGTGCTTGTACTGTGTTTGGTTGTACAGTGTTTGGTTGTACAGTGCTTGTACTGTGTTTGGTTGTACAGTGTTGGTTGTACATTGTTTGTGCAGTGTTTGGTTGCATAGTGTACAGTGTTTGGTTGTACAGTGCTTGTACAGTGTTTGGTTGTACAGTGTTGGTTGTACATTGTTTGTATAGTATTTGGTTGCATAGTGTACAGTGATTGGTTTTACAGTGCTTGTACTGTGTTTGGTTGTGCAGTGTTTGGTTGCAGAGTTGAGTTAAATGTAAAAAGTGAAAACAGGAAAACTGGGATGTGTATTTTGTACATAATTCTACTGAGATGCAGCAAAAAACTGCTTTGTATGCATGGAA
Source organism: Crenuchus spilurus (assembly GCA_036984385.1). Taxonomy (NCBI): domain Eukaryota; kingdom Metazoa; phylum Chordata; class Actinopteri; order Characiformes; family Crenuchidae; genus Crenuchus; species Crenuchus spilurus. Next base: position 12,318 of record BRDA01045641.1, read on the forward strand.
CTGTACAAAAGTGATGCAGAATGGTCGGCTAAGCAAAACCATACAATTAAGTTTATCTCTTACAATCAAATGTCAGTCGCAGTAAAATACCGTTTACCAGATGGTGTGAATGATGTGTGACTGATGCAAAGCCTGAACATTACCCGTAAAAGAATAATAATGATTTTGAGTGTGAAAGGGGCTTATGATAATCATATGTTACCCTTTACTACTTCAATCAGGATACAGCATGTTGCGCACTATTGACAGGGTAGAGCATGAATTAACAGCCATTTCTTCATACTTTCAGAAGCAGATATCTTGACAAAGCCAAGCAGTGAAGTGCTGCTGGTAGCAATGACACTTCTGAACATGAGCTATGTGTCACTGGACAGCATATGTCTTGTCATATGAACTATTGAACACTTGGGTAGCTTGGAGTAAATATCATTTAGTTACATTTAGATAAAAGTTCATTTCTGTTTTTGAGGAACTAATATTGTATGACTTATCATTGTGACATCTCTACATCATGCAAAATCAGTGTGCTTTGTAGCTGAAATTAGGCTACAGTAAGCCTTTGAATATGCATGCATATGTTTATCACTGTTACCCTATTACACATAGGGACTGTTAACTTTTGCCTAGTAAATATATAAGCCTGAATAGTGTTCATACAGCTGAAGTCTATTCAGTCAGTTTATTAATTATCAGTAACTACAAAAATGATTCAGTAATTCTTATGGAAACTAAGTAGTATTAAAAATAAACTTGCATACAGCTAAATCACTGCATTTTTATCCTTATAACAGTAGTTTCCTTTTTTTCATTTTTTGATGGTGAAGCTTGACTATATTTCCCAAGCAAAGTCACATAAAGTAACTGTCAAGACAGACTGTCGAGGCCTGTGTTACTCCTCATAAATAACAGTTATTATAAAGTTGGGGCTTTGCAGCCTGGGACCTGATCTGGCCTATTCAACAGTAGTGAAGGATAGTATTAAATAAATAACCTTTTGTGCTATATTGGCAGGTCCATTGGTTGTTTCGGTCAGTATTGGATTCAAGTCCTTTTCATATCAGTGTATTTAGACACATGCTGTCAAAACCATGCTGAAAAAAAGATGTTGTGTAACTGTATCCCCTTCTTTGTCTTGTCTCCCTGAAGCTGTGGATATGGAGGAAACAGATATGTTGATACTTGATCTACATTTAGGTCCTGTGGTGAACTGGAAGGTGGCAGGGACTTACCATGTGCATTCAGTCACGCTTCAGGGTCATCGCTCTCTCTCTCTCTCAATCTCGCTGATGTTTCTTTTTCTCTTCATCTCTCTCTCAATCCGCGTTCCTCACTCCAAAGGCATGCCACACACAAAAAGAGAGAAAAAAACACGCTTGCAGCTACGAAACAACGGCCACACGTCCGACATCTACACCAAGTGCTCCTCGTACTCTGAGACAAAAGCAGAGTCTCGCCACGGAGCAAAAGGCGACTAAGAAAAAAGGGGGAAATCAAACATTTCACTGAGCTTGGCTTGGCCTGAAGGGGTTTCTGTATAGGACTGAAGCTCTGATACTGTAGAAGCAGTCATGCTTGGTCAAACTGCATGCACTATGCTGATGTAATAACATACAGTCATCCTTTGCTTTATTTACCAGGTCAGTAACCTTAAGGTATTGTCCTGCTACATGGGGGTCATAACAACTTGATACTATACTGTGTGTAAGCTGAGGTGATGTCATACTGAAAACAAGTTTGATTCCCATTTATGCTAAATGTGTAATGCAGATGAATTTAATTTACGAGTATGTTATAATCTATGTTGCATAGCTTTTTGTTTTTGCATAAATATTGGCTATAATAGTCTATTACATAGCTACATTAGCTTTACTACTCCAAAACAAAACTAACTTCAGACAATAAGCCTGTCTTGTTTACTCACGTAGATTTGAATTTCGTAGCCTGTGTAAGTCACTGCTTAAATCAATACATGTACAACAGGTACATGTTTTGTTCAAGGTAAGGCCCTTGAGAGGCAAGACTACTTTCATCTCAATGCAGCATTAGTTCAGAGACCTCCAAGCAACTAGAACTGCACTAGTGTATGTGTGATGAACTTGTTGCATTCCTCCAAAATGAAACGAAGGATAATTCTCGCCTTACCTTGTTGTTTTGCTTCCCGTACATTTGCACTACCTCCACCCCAGCTTAGACTAGAACACCCACAATTCAGTGCTGCTTTACAACAAGGAGGCAGCCTTCACCCCCTCCACCAAGGTTTCATCCAAAAGAACATTACCATACCTCCTCACATCCGCAACATTGGGTTACAATACTTGAACATGTTCCCCTAATAATTTGAACACGCTTTGCGGGACATTAAGGCGGCTTAGGCGTGTGCGACGAAGCGATTGAGGGCCTTGGATTCACTCTTTGGGCCGGGCGTGCGTTTGTGCTCACCCTAAATCTAAATTGATCAAATTAAGTTTCCTTCTCTGTCAATGCGATGCATAGCAATTCCTGCGCAATTCCGGATTTGCCGGCGTAATGCGGCTTGAGTGGGGGGGTGTGGGGTGGAGGGGTTCTTTAGCATCGCTCGCTCACACGCTCGCTCGCTTTCCAGGCCTTTCCAAGAATGTTGATAAGCAGATCCCTGAACGAAATCTCCCCGGCCCCGGCTGCGTCTGCCTCTAATCGTTTTATTTACAGTTACAATAAAAGACGAGTCTGAAATGGCTGGGGTGACATAATAAGCAGCCCAGGAACAATCGGAACAGTCCTAAGCGCATTCCGATTTTCGCATTAGGCTAATCGCACGGAGGAAGGAAATAAAGACATCAGTTGGATGAAAACGAGCGTAATTGGAGAATAATGTAGTTAGTTTGCTCTAATCTTCTGCATAATATTAAAATGTTCTCAATGTGCCCCAGCTGCAAGCAATCAGTTGCTCTGGAGGGGGATGTGTGGTGGGGGGTGGAGAGTAAGGGATAGAGAGAGAGAGAGAGAGAGAGAGAGAGAGAGAGAGATACAGAGAGAGAGAGTGTGTGCATTGGACTTAGCTAATGCAGCCTCAGACTTCTGTTGGAAGCTCTTGCTAGCATTGGCTAGCACACCCGTGTAGTGCAGAGATAGAGCGACAGGACTGGGCTTGCAGCTTCAGCTTCACACCAGTGGTGGCCTAATTCACAGCATAGAAGTATAACAGTGACAGCACAGCAGAGCAACTTGGAAGTATGTGCAGAAACACACCCATTAATTCTTCCTTCAGGAGTTCTGACTCTACTTATACACTCACTTACCAAAGTGGATGCGGCGTCAACATTTATTGGTCATAAAGTATTAAATAAGTTCAAATGCATCCCATCACACTTCTCTTTTGTTTATTATCATTTTCTCAAAAGAGGATACCATTTCCTACAACACAACCCAAAGTCTCAAATAAGTCTCTTCCTCTCTCTCTCTTTCTCTCTCTATATATCTCTCTCTCCTTCTCTCTCTGCTTTATCAAATTATCCTCCAAAGTTGCAACAGACAGTGGAGTAGCAAGCACAGCCACCAGTAGCCCAGCAGAGGAATTAGAGGCAAGGTTATTTGTTTTCCCTTTGGCTTCTCTTCGTCTATGATTTCAAGGCTTCCCTTCGCTCTGAGGCTGTTTTTTTTTTCTTTCTTTCTTTTTTATACTGCTGTTATTGTGCAGGAAATTGTCATTAGTCAGTGGAACAAATAACGTAGAAACGGCCATGGTTTCTCCTGCTCCGCATCCAAACACAACAATGAATTAATCAAATTAAAATTCCTTGTTATGCGATTTTGCTTTAATTTCCACAACCAAGCCCCTATTTAATGTTTGACAAAACCAGAATGGGGGAAGTCACAGTTAAGGGCCTCTCTAACAGTGTTATATTAAGGAAGAATTATCAATCCTTTAAGCTAATTTGGATAACTTGGAGAGCATAAAAGTAAGCAATGGAAATGCAAGGTTATTTAAGCTTCCCGCCTTTTCCACACCTCTTTAGCTGTAACGTACACTTAATGGACTTTGTTCTCTCCTTGTTGATCGCCTGCCATTTAAATCATTAAATCCCACCAAATTAATATAAATCTACGAAAAGCTATTACAAATGGCGACATGGCTGGCAATGGAGTCAGCCATTAGCCCTGGAACGCAACTCCAGGGCCTTCTAGGCCCAGGATTCAAAATCAGTTCAACACTCGGTGACCCGTGAGGCCTAGAAAGGCTGTCTAAAGCTGTGTGATCTGCTAGCCTCAGTCTTTAGGCCTGTTATGTTGATGTGACAGCCAAACTAAACCTGATTTCCAGTTCCATTGTGTTAGTGCGCCAGGCTTTGGGTTTTGAAGCTGTGCAGACTCTTGCTTTTCTATTGAGCTGGGGAAACTGCTCTATAGGAAAAAGAAAGAAAAGAAAACACTGAGCAGCACAGCATCGAAAACCTATAATTTATTTCAGTTTCCTGAGGTTAAAAAAAGGTTTATTTAATACTAATGAAGTGTTTCACATGCATTGGTTCAAAATAGCCTTTTCAGCCACAATCAACAAAATGTGGATATTAAAAAAAAATAATAATAACTTCACAATCCATCAAGAAGTTTGTTTTGCTCAAAACTTTATGAAGAATCATGAAAGAATACTTTATAGTTCTGTAACTGCCAGCCACTGTGTAGATATTATATCTTCTATATTCCTTAAAGTAGCGTTACAAGTTGTAATAATACAATTGTAAAGGAAAATGTGTTTTTAAAACATACATTTTATTTAATACTATGTATTAAAAGTTAAAAATTGCATTAATTGTTTTTTTCCATTTGTTTCAATATCAATAAATAAAAGAGAAAAAAAAAAGATTTAGACTTATTCTACTGAAGCATTGCACATTTCATATGAGTAGAATTTTGTCATTTGTTTCAATGAGCTTTGAACAGGAAATAATTCATATAAAATTACAAAATGTTTTTATTTTAAGCTATAACTCACATTTCTAGTTAAACATAATTAGAAGTATGTACTTTTATTATACTATAATGGTTTATTTTTCCAAATCATCTGTGTAGGGGAAGGGGGCGAAGGTTGTAATACAATAATAGGGTTTATGGATACCCAAATATAAAAATACAGGACAAATGTAGTGTAAAGAAAGGAAAGATGGCACAGAATTACAAATTAGTTTTCAAATCTCAGTTTTCAGATGACTTGAGTGTGTTTTTATACTGTATGGAATCAAAAACTATATATTTTCAATTAAGACTGTAGGTATAAAAGTTAGTGACAGACTGGTTAATTTTGCATTGTGTTTGAACCTCTGACCAGTAGACAGCAGTGTTAGAATTTTCAGTCATTAGACTCTTACACTTCAACGTAAACAAATAGTGTAAGGCTGAGAGTAACAGTAGATTTAAAAAAAATCACAATATATTGCCTTGATTACTGTATTGCAATATACTGAATGGTAGCCCCGTGTGTCATGATACATATCATAAGGATCAATACACAGCTCTATGCTCAACTAACTTTTTTATGTTTTCAAATCTCAGTTCTCAGATTACATTAATATGAATATATTGGATATGTTGTCCCATTTTCTTTTTTACTCAAATAATCATGAATAACATTAATGTTGTTGAAGACATGGCCATGAAAATAAATATACCTCAGTCTGTGTCAAAACAATTGATGTTAGATGGTGCAATTCTCCATGTTGTGAAAGGTTGTCCACCAATAACTCTGTTGTCAGACATTGTGTCTTTGTTATCCAGTACGTTAACACCATGAACACTCCTGTACAGTGTACTGATACATTTTTTTTAAGATTAAATTTTGCCAATTTTATCCCCTTTCCAATGTAGTAGTAGCCAGTTAGCCCATTCCATCCATTAGGACTCTCCCCATCACTTTTGCAATGTCCCTGACTCTAGGAGAGTGAAGACAAGAACAAGCCTCCATTGTGTGTGATGGAGCCAACGCCTCTTTTCGAACTACCGCTGATACACCTTCACTGGGGAGCCAACGTGCTTGGAGGAAAGTGCAGGAATCCCAGCTCCAAATGGACCAATCGGCAGATGCCTGAGTCAGCAGACATTGCAATGTGAAAGTGATAGGGAGAGTGAGAAAGCCATCTACCCACCCATAGAGAGCATGGCCTATTTTTGCTCTCTTGGGCCCTGGCTGTTGATGGCAAACAGCATGACTGAGATTCGATCTCACAATCCTCTGGTTATAGTGTCAGCGTCTTAGCCCGCTGAGCCACTCTGGGCCCCAGTGTACAAATACATTATGGATAGACCGTTGCACAATTTGCAGGGTGAAATATCCAATGTTAAGTGAGGGCTTTAATGATTCATTGCAGCAGCAGGCAAATGATGGAGACCACTGGACAGGCGCCGGCCTCCACTCCAACATCCACAGATATGAATCTTCAGAAATTAACACCCATCTACCTGCACTGTAATCGTGCATGTCAATCTTTTTTCACACAGACTGAAGTGTGTTTATTTAATCCAAAGTGCTTTTTTTCATGAGTAAAGAAGCAAATGGGATACCATGTATGTTTTCAATGTCTGTCCTTATCTGCATTATAAAGCTCAACAGTTTTTTGTTCTAGTGCAGGTGTTAAGAGCAAATAATCTTTTCTCACCTGTACAGATGGCCTGACTGATGCAACTTTCAAGCAATTTTGAACCCTTGAAAACTAAATTGCAGGATGTAAAGTTTCCTTACCAGTCAAGTTGCATGAAGATCTTGCTCAGTGCTGCCCACAGCATGCAGCATTAGGAAACTCAACTCAACTAAGCTAGTACCTACTGTATGTCTTGACAATTCCATCTCTCACAAACTTTTTATATAAGCATTGTTTCTGTAGATACTTGAAAAGATGCTTGTACAATAGACTCTCCCTCTCTCTCTCTCTGCAGAGTCTCATGGCTGGGGTGAATGCCATATGCCCTGATAAAGCCTAGTGAAGGCCTCCAGCACTGGCGGAGCTGAGCAGTCATTAGCCCCGCGCGCCGCCCAGCACCGCACACATTTAGCCTCATGCTGGACCTTCATTATGACACACTCCTATCAGATGGCATCTCTGGCTGGGCCTTGGCTCAGGGCGAGAGGGGGAGAGCAGGCTGCAGCCCGGCCCGTTCACGCCCCAGCGGGTGGGGCTGAGAGGGGGAGACGAGGCAGGCTCGAGCCCCTGCGCTGGCAGATGTAATGGTGGGGGTTTATGGAAGACCACCACAGAGGCTGAAATGGCACAGAGACTGTTTCACTTGGGTACTGCATTTCTTTCTTTTTTTTTCTCTTGTCTCTTTCAGAGGCCACACACACATGCATGGGGTACATACACACACTGTCAAGCACACACATGCCAAAACAACAACATGTGGCCCAAAGCAGATGCACATGTATTCACATACTGTGCATTTTTTATGTCTCTATCTCAACTCTATGCTTTCTTATCTTAAATATATTAAATGGGTGTTTTAAAGCTGGTCTTCACATCTGTTTATTACTTACTATACACGTATAAAGAATATTGTTGTGTGGTACGAGTAGTTGTTCACACTGCAGGGGAGATTTGATTTCTTACATCTGATTTTTTAAGTGACTGTTAACATTTCAAGTAAGCAGCAGACTGTCATCATTTTTGGTCAAAACATCCACACTGCTTGCCAGAGTAATGATGCACATGCTCATGCTGATGAGTTAAAGTTAAAACGTATTGAGTATAACTAGCATAGAACAGTTATACTATATTTCACAACAATCATTCATGTTAAACATCTACAACACAAACAAAATAGGATATTAGTGTAGGCTAATCCATTCAACAGACTGCTAACAGTCCACAGACTCTAGGCTATAGACTCTAATGTCCAGAGACAGGCTGAAGCTTCTTATACTGAAGTTCTCACTGTACATACAAAATAAAAATATGTCTAAATGTCTGATGAATACTTTAGCATTTTAAGCTTCAGTACATGAATGTGGTCCTTGTAGGAGTGCAAAAAAACATCAAAAGACTTCAGTCCTCAAAAATGCAGCCTTTGTGTTGTGTTTAAATCCATGACTGCTAAACAGTAGTGTTATCAATAGATTCTTCCACTGCAACATAAACACTTCCTGATTACACCACTGACCATTTTCCTAAAATTAATTTTATTTAAAAATCACCTTGCCTACATTATGGCAATGTATCAAAACATACTGAATCACTGGTAACACTTTATAATAACTTGTATTAATAGCTCATTAACTAATGATTAATAACTTAGTTCATGAGAATTTCCTTAACAAATGATTTACTAATGATTTACTAATGATTTGTTAACATTTGCAAAAATGAATACAATCATTATTAACTATGAACTGTCATTTATAAACATTTGTTCATGTTCAAATTCTCATGAACTAATGATTTGTTCACAGTTTTTAATCATTAGTTAATGGCTTATTAATGAAAGTTATTATAAAGTGTCACCAAATCAATTGTATTATGATACATATTGCATTGCCAGGTTCTTGCAAATATGCTCCGACTTTCTTGTCATGTATGTGACATCATGACTCATATCCCTGAATGACAGATGAAATCCTATTTCAAATCTGGCTTGAACCTGATTGGAAATAGTTAAGTGTCTTATTGCTGTTCAGACTGCTCACATTTATACATGAACAAGCATAAATTAATATTATTACTATTTAATAACATTGTTCACCACCTCAGTGATTTTGTATTATCTGTATTATCTATATTTCCACCGATATTATCTAGTTTCCCACCACATCACATGTATAACATATAGTATAATGTGCCTGGCCTGCTTGATTTAGGTCAAAAGTCATTTTATTTGGGTCCATTTCAATGTTGTCTTATGTATGTCCTTTGGTGCAACGTTAGGGCCCGAATATAAAAAATATGTCCCTGCACACATTCCCATATACTTCATCTATTAAATTCCACACTGAAACTCAGAGAAAACAGTAATATCAGATGTGAAGCCAATTTTACTGTCAGTTGCAACAGCCTTAATCTGTAATGACAACACAACGGAGTCCAAGCATTGCATTAAGGAAGGCCGCACTAGTGGTCATTTCTGAGCTTTAGGCCTTTAATGAAAGCACATCTCACACAGACAACAGTGGGAGTAAAAGCGATAAAACATGCCTTTCACAAAGCTAACAGGGAGATGAGGCTGCAGAGCATGACAAAGCCTCTGACGCAACTGTCTGTCTCTCTGTCTGTGTGGAAAAGACAACAGCAGCAGTAAAGGAAGACTGTGTGAGCTGCACGTTATATCTAATCGAAGAGAACATCACAGCCTCTCTCTCTGCATGTCTGCTCTTAAACATGATTCCACATCTATCTGGCCCTCACAGCACTCATGCAGTGTGACGTTTTCAAGCCGGGGTGAATGAGAGGAACATTCCGGAACCCCAGGAGATTCCGGAACGCCACAGCCACACCGATCCGCCAGCCGCTATTGGATTTCTGACTTTTAACTGGGTTAACCTACTTTACTGTGAATACAAATTCAATTGCCACCACAGCTGTTTTATTTGGCGTGCACCCTCTCTCTCTCTCTCTCTCTCTTTCTCTCTCGACAGGCTGTGTAACCACATAGAAAACAATTTCCCTCCGCGGAGCACTGGCAAACCATAAAATTAAAATGAAGTGCCATTACACGTTCACAAAGCAAAAGGGGGTCTTCCTCTCTCCCTCTTTCTCTCTTTCTTCCTCTCTCTCTCTCTGTTTTTCCTTTTCTCTCCCTCTGTCGCTCTGTCTGTCTTTCTCTCCATGTCACTCAATCAATATCGATATAATCCTCATCCCATTTTCACCCTCTCTGTAGCTGAGTGTTTATTCTGTGTGGATTTGTGGTTTCTATCTAACTGTGCATTTATTGTTTGTTTGTGTGTGTGTGTATGTGTGTTAATGTGTTTACATGTGTATGTGTGTGTACATGTGTCTGTATATGATTGTAAATATACCTGTGAATGAATGTGTGTGCATGTGTGTGTGTTGGACTGTGTGAATTTGTCAGTGCGCATTTGTTTATTTATGCTGTTTGTGTATCTGTGTGTGTTAGTGTGTGTGTTGGGGGCGAAGGTGTATGTTTTTTATTGTTCATACACAAAGAATGTTACCTAACAAAGGTGAGAAATCTATTTTTGTTTTTCATTTGTGTTTCAAACTATCATTTTTAGCATGAAAACACGTGTACAAGAAGGAAGTTGATTAAACATATTGATGCTGTCCAAAGAAAAACAAGTATCTCAAAGCAATTTTCGAGCATTTCTATTGGTCCAATCATCATGACATTTTCACACAATGTAAAGAACATTTGCTGATTTCACACTATGCAAATACAGATAAACTTTGGGCAATAAACTCAGGGTTTACCAAACTGAAGTATACACATATATTTTATTGCAAGTGAGAGCAAAACCCCAGCAGATTCAGTGAGGAAGGACATACATCTTTATGCAGTGATATAAAACATGGTAGCCAACACAAAGCCTCACTTCTCACCATGGATATACCTAATATGGAAGCATGTACCAAGTTAAGGGGTGACCTTAACCCCTTAAGTAAAGTATGAATTCCCCAATTCCAGTGGGGAATTGAACCATGTACGAAGGTATAATCCATATAGGTACCACTC
>BRDA01045641.1:24201-41701 GCA_036984385.1 Crenuchus spilurus
GCTGGCAGCTTTCTCTTTTGCTTTGTTGTGGAGCTACTGATTGCTTAAAATAAAAGCATGTGTCATCACAATATATTATCTGTAGTTTAAAGCTGGTGCAGTAACTATAGCAGCCATTCTAAATGTACTAGCATTATATATATATATATATATATATATATATATATATATATATGTGTGTGTGTGTGTGTGTATAATTTTCTTCAGATGTGTGGGTTTCTGTAAGCATATATGTGTTATATATGAGCATGCTCCTTTTATTTTGCATAATGAATTTAAGTAAGAAATGTATTCTACTATGAATTCTTAACTGCAGTAGGCTAGGAGGCTGCATTTAGGTGTTTGATGTGGAGGTTATGGCTGATCTTCATTGTGTGTAGATGGTTATTGTTTTGGTGGAGGATGTGCAGTGTTTTTAATGGATGTGTGTGGCTATGTGTGTGTGTGTGTGTGTGTGTAAGAGAGAGAGAGAGAGAGAGAGGGAGACAGAGAGTGTGCCGTAGGGGAAATCACTGTACCAATGCGCCACCTAGTGACTACTGACCCAACTCCACACACACACAAACACACATACACACTTAGAGCAGCAGAGAGAAGCTGAAAGACTGCTTTAGTCATACTCATGCGAACACACACACACACACACACACACACACAAACACAAATATGGGCATACATGCATATGAAAATGAACATGCATAAAGACATACACCTACATGCACATATGCATGTGCACATGCACACACACATACATATATACAATATACTGTATGCAAAATGTAGCATACAAACACACGGTTTAGTATTACTATAATAGTGAGAACTTTAAAAAGATGTGTGTTATACTATAGCTAAGTATTATTTAAGTATTACTTAAACCTAAACTTAACCCTAACCTCAGTAACCAAACAACAGTGTTTCTTCTCTTTTCATCCCCGGTCGCCATAAAATGCAGAATTTGTAGTAAAAACAGAACATTTGCTTGAGAGCACCACGCAACTTTAGAGTCTTCTTGAATGGTTCCTGCAAATAGATAAATACGAGGACACACACAAACATACACACACTGAATGTATCTCTTCCTTGTCTCTTCTATGATCGCCCCCACAAGGTTCTGGAAGAAGCATTACTGCCCACATTCTAATCTCATGTATTGTAAAAACTAAGCTAATATACACCGTCACCTGAGACCAGCATGCATAATCTCAACCTAATGTAACCTGTCTAATGTAATCATACTACAGACATTTGCCCCATCATGCCTCAGTCGTCTAAACCTGCTCCCCCCTCCCCACCCCCTTCAATTAAGTGGGAAAAAGTTTTGCGAATGAGCCTCAATGTGCCCTTGAATACAATCCTTGTCAACACGGATCCATCTGTGCCATTGGGCTTGCAGTTACAGTCATCTCCATCAAAGCCTCGCTCACAGACAACTGACAGTGACGAGCTGCTGTCACTGCACATAAAGGTGATGCTCTGTGAGCCCCCTGTCATACACACACACACACACACACACACACACACACACACACACACACACGCACAAACCCTACGGCCCCAGTCCAGTCTATTTATTTTTATCACTACAATGAAAATTAGCATTATACTCACATAACACACACACACTCAGTCACACACATTCCTGCAAGGACACAGGGGCAGATGAGATTGACAGTGTCACCTTCCTAATCTAGATTAGCTGCCTGAGACACAGGCTGGTTGGGGATAGGAGGGATTTTAGCAGATAATGTGTAATCTTACTCACTGTGGTCTGATAAAAAAAGTAAATCAAATAAAAAAAAAAGATGTAATATTTTTGTGAGATGAATTTGAGTTTAAACTACTAAACTACTGCAACTTCTATTCCTGTTCATGTGATTTTATGCTCAAAATGGATTTCATGCAAGTTTATTGTGTAAGTGCTGACTTTACATACTTTATATTAGAGAAAATACACAAAAACATCATGACTGACATATTAACATGCTGTCATCCTTGAGCCACCAAAACAACTGCAAGTCATGGCATCTAAAGTGCTCACCAACCCTGCACTTGGAGATCTAGCTTCCTACATACCTTAGCTTCAATCCGAATCAAAATAAAAATGGCATAAATATGCAGAAGGAAAGATGCTGAACACTGACCTCTGTGGTATCTGGCACCATTATGTTAGCAGCAGATCCTTTATGTGATGTAAATTGTGAGCTGGAGCCAAAGCAAATCAGACTTCTTGTTTGAGTAGGGGCTATAGATGCTCAATCAGACTAAGATCTTGGGAATTTGAAGGCTAATGTTTGTACTGACCACTGCTGATTGGGAGTACTTCATCCTGTTGTCTGGGCACAATGATTTGGTGCTTGTCAAGGTGCCCAGGTCTTCACACTTGCCCATTTCTACCAACACACTGATTTTGAGAGTCAACTGTTCACTTATTGTGTATAACATGCCAGACCTTGGCATGCACCAGAGTTACAGGATGTTGTCTTTATGAGAAGTCAAAAAGGTTTTGTCTTATCAGTGTAAATATGCTGCAGACAGAAGGTTATGCAATCAGTAATGGATAAAATGATGCATTATAATATATTGATCCTTCAAATCGGTTTGTTTTATACTGTAGAAAGAATAATCACTCACTTGATTTGTATGCATTTATGCCAGTCTTTGTACAGACTGCACAGTAAATCTGCCCGTGTTAAATCAGCACTATTAGAGTTAAATTAACACTGTGGGTTTTAAAATGTGACACTCTCAGTGTTAATTTAACTCTAATAGTGTTGATTTAACACTGGAAGATTTACTGTGTGATAAGATAGTAAAGACCAGTTCTCAGCTTTATTTCAGCAAAAAAACACAAAAAACATGTAAAATGCATCCAGATCATTTTAATCATTACCACATGGAAAATGTTATGAAAGATGAGTTAATTGGCAGAAATCAGTTCCTTCTCCTCTTTAACTGCTGTTAAACTGTTTAACTAAATTGAACTGGCAATTTTCACGAGCATATTGGTTATCAGTATATATCTTAGCTCCTTAAAATTGGCATAGCTAGGAATGGGCATTTATTAGATCAGACCCTAATAAATATGTCTAGTGTATAAAAAAAAGACTACTGTTCAAGTCTCAATGGAAATAAACTCAGATGTGTTTACCCCAGATATATATGTGGCTTGTGGATTTTAATATATTTACAATTGAAGCATTTGAGTGCATGGTGTGACAAATTTTGTGTCATACACTGTATTGTGTGCTCTAATTCAGTGTGGGTGTGCATTTGTGGTCAATGTGTATTCATTCAAATCAAAGTATTGCCTGTATCGCTCATATATATGATGCTCTTTCCTTCATTTTTGACAAGTGTTGGCATAATTATAGTTACTATTAACTACTGACATTTGATATTATTATTTTTCCATTGACTGATGCCATTAACTGTAATAGTTGTGATAACAGATAGAAAACATGGCTATAATAAACAGTGACATAGCCACAAAGAGGAACCACGGGAGAGCATGCTGAATGTGAGCTACAAACAACACTTTTTTAAACATGACTGTGCTGGGCTGTGTGTGTGTGTGTGTGTGTGTGTGTGTGTATGTGTGTGTGTGTGTGTGTGTGTGCACTCATTGAGAATGACTCTTCCAGAAGAGCAGGTTTAGGAAGCAGTCTCTTGTGAAACGTTGTCGACTATAGCATTGACTGGAGCGGAGACAGATGTTCTTCATACACTGTATGAGCAACACACACACACACACACACACACACACACACACACACAGTCTTATGACTGTAGAATGCTCAGTGTCACACAGTCAGACTGGCAATGCCATATTGCTGGAAAGTCTGATTTATTGGCTTCACGGCTCACACAGACAGTGAGCTTTTATTTCCAGCAGTCTGATGGGAACCTTTTACACTTCACTAGAACTCGCTGCAAGTCCCAGCCTCAGAAATATGAGCCTTATACACTGTGATGTATCTGATAAATCTGTCTGTCTGAGTCCAAACTGTTCTCTAACACTAGCACTAGACCCAGCCAAATCATGGATTAACATGTTGTGTGTTCCATCTACAGGGAGGAAGCTGTTCTTTAAATTTTGTTGAGGTCAAGGCCTAGTAAATGATTTAAAACTAAGCCACAACTTGAAAAGATGGATAAAAATGTAGTGAAATCATTTTTGGCAGGATCAAAGAGATTCCTCAGAAACTAGACAGAACCTGTAGTTATATACACTAAATCTACAAATAAAGACAATGATTGCTTATACACAGTACTGTACTGTACATCATTCGAGACCATTTTTTAATACGTGTCTGTGCTTGTAAAATTTGCTTGTTGCTTATTATTAAAATAAATGTAAATGATTAGAATTCCTTATTTTGGGGTAAAAAAGTAGTTTGCATGTCAGTCTGAAGAACATAGTTTGGTTCAAGATGTTCTCATTTGTGGCTCATCAGAGATCAAATGGAGTTAAATTCCATCAACAGCTCACTTGAATTAACATGATGAAGTATTGATTAACCAAACCAGTATTAGATGAGAATTATAAATAAATACTTGAGTATATATATATAAACATACTTAATACTTGAGTAACTGTTGAGAATTTAGAAATGGTTAAACAGTATAGTATAGAATGAAGGTAGACGGCTTTGATATGCTAATTCAAAATATTGTAGGAAAGCTTACAGGATGAAATTGTATTTGTGTATTATACTGTGTAGTATGATTGAATTTGATTAGCAAATGGATAAGCAAACTACAATTATTTCAAAGTAATATTAAGAACTTTAAATTTAGGCCTAGTCCTGTACATTATGTTATGTGTTCTCAGAGAAAAATCTGTATTCGGGCCCTAAAACAATCCAGAAAAACAAAGCAAATAAACTTTATAATGTAGTAACTAACTACAGTTCCAAGCAGTAATCATGTTCTTGTAACCCAAAAACATATGGCAACTGTTGTAGCACTGTTGTGGTTGTCAGTGTTTCCATCTGTAAATATGCACGTCTTTTTAAACATGCAAATCCAAATACGTGTGTTTTCGTGCCTGTGTACAACTGTTTTCTGAGCAAAACACAACCTGTTTTCTCCACCCCCAACACCCCCCCACTTCTCTCTCTCTCTCTCTCTCTCTCTCTCTTTCTTTCTCTTTCTCTCTCTCTCCTCTTTACCGAGTCTTTTATTTGATTTGCGGTAAAAGTCATCCTGCTGAAATTACATCCATGTGCGGCTGCAGGCTGTGCACCTCTGGCATGGAGCTCGGCCTGCCACAGTGACACAACAACTCCAGCAACACACAGAACAAACAAATGTACAATTACATCCACTCCACTTATTATTACAGATTATCACCCTGTGTCTTATTATTTCTATGTATCAATTAAAGATACAGAGCTTGGAAACATTTCTACTGCAGAAGCAAGTATATATATATACATGCATGAAAAGAATGATAATGGTGCTCTGTGAGGTAACAGGTAAGATCAAATGTTGAAAGCTTTTCTCTCTTTTTTTCTTCTCCACTTCCCCGTGATGGCATATGTAGCCTACGGACACAAGTGGCTACATTTTCACATCTTTGGAAAAAAAGCAAGGATTAACAAGTTAAAAGGTTACATCATAAGTCAACATTTGCTTTTCGGCTTACCTCAATCATCGCAGGCCCATAATTATCTAACGTTTGGTTTGACCCCTGGCACCGCACTTCTCCTTTTTCATCCAAATCAGAGAAAGTGAAGCTGAAGAGCTACTCTCTTGCTCTCACTTTCACACACTCTGCTTTCACTGATAATGATACATGCCTTACTTAATTTCATCATGTAGTAAATTTTGTCATAAAATATTTTACTGGTCAGTATATCCTGTGCCCTAAGCAGCACTTTTTATTTGCTTTGGAAAGACCCAACTGTGATCGTAAAAAAAACCCAAATGTGAAGGCAAATCCAACTTAGCTTTTTTCAAAGGTAGACAAATGTAGACTCAGCATGTTTTCTGTCACTTCCAACCTGCCTAGTATGAATTAGCTATGATGTATATATGATGTACATAGTGGCTCTAAACAAATATTGTAGGGTTCCCATTTGAATGTCTGTATTCTGACCAAATTGATCATATTTCCCTTAATTTTCTCAAGGGACTGAATGGGATTTTTACTAAACAGCTATTTTGCTTGGACAGAATGACCAGTCGCCTCAGGACAGTGGAACAACTGAAGTTTTCAGTGGTGCAAACCCTGCAAAAAGCTAGCTGGCTGCCTGTGGCATTGGCCAGTGATATGACCACAGCAGTGTCCATTCAGGCCTATCTCAGGCCCCGGACCAGCTGTCCTGTCTCCTCGGCAGGGGCCAGGGGCAGCCCTGCTCTGGGCTGGTAGGTGAGGGCTACTGCTCCTCTAGGAGGAGGCTAGGAGGCTCGTGGTCTCCGGGCAGCTGCTCTCGCTTCGCTCTGAAGCTCCTGACCCACTTCCTGTTTCTTAAAAAGCGGAGGAGGACCTCCCATTGCCCCTCAACCGCAGCCTCGGCCAGTTAAGATTGATGGTGTCGGCCTGGACCTGCTGGGCAGGCCACTATGACAGGCTGGCTGGAGGAGAGAATGGAGAAAAGAAGCAGAAGCCAGGTTGGGTGGCTGGAGAGAAGTGGCTGCTTAGCTCCAAAAGCCCCAGAGCCCAAGTGTGTGTGGTGCTCCTGTCAGCTCCCCTAGTGAAGAAAGCCTTCTCTCTCTCATAACTCAACTTCTCTTAGCCCGGTTCCTGAACTCTCCGTGCCCTCAGGCACCGCTGAGGATTCTCCAGGTCCAAAAGTATGTAAAGGCTGAAGGTTTCAGCTCAGGTTCATGGTGTCAGAGAGAGAAGAGCCGTGTTCCAACACGAACCAATGGTGGAGTTTGTTTGTGCTTATCAGCAAAACTGTCAGGAGCATTTGATGTTTTATTTGCGCGAAAGCCTCGGGCGAGTGTTTGTAAAGTTCCAGATGGATTAGACGCGAAAACTTTTCCTCGCCTACAATCACCCCGATTAAGTGGCTGATGCTTAATTAATACTTCAACACTCAACATCATTTGGAATCAGAGCGGCACTTTCAAAACACGATAAACACCTGTGGACTCCACTGTTACACAGTGTATGTGCTTTGCAATAACAACACAGTGTGTCTTACATCTTCAGCTTCCATGTAAATACAGTTCGGTTTACAGCTTATTATATTTGCATTGTTAAAATAAAGTCATTTGTCTCCACTGTAATAAATACCTTCTACCTACTAGCAACTGGAACCATCATAAATGTAGTCTAAAAAACTAATATTTCTCAATTTCAGAATGTTGCAAGCTTATTATAATATAATTATAAATAGTATAATTTGTAAATATTTTTATTTGTTTTAAGTAATCATATTATGTAGAACAATCTTACTATCTTGGCAGTAATTTTGTTTAAAATGCCAAAATATTGAGCACCTCTTATTGCAATTTTATATGAAAACTAATAAACAGTTATATGATGAACTTTCATCATTATGAAAAACATTAGATATTTAGACAAAATTTTACTTGGCTTCTCTTGCAAACTGTTTTTGCAGTGATCATCATTAAAGAGACAATTCATATTCAATACCATGACAATATTCAGCATAAAGGCTGATATATTAAAACCTACTACAGGTAGGACAGGTGAAGCCCATCTTTACAGTGGTTGAATTTGTGAATTTCCTATTTTCCCTTTGTTGTAAACCTGTCTTTAAAGATTCTCTCTAAACAAAACCATAATAAATATATCTGTTCCTTTGCACTTGGGCCTCATAGAGTTGCAGACAAGGATTTGAGACATCTACCAATATTCCTTTTCCATGACAAATACGTCCAATATTCCTGAATTCTTTATAGTCACTGTCCAATACATCTACATAATTGTAACTTCAAAGAAGAGATATATTAAAATGTTAATGTAAGTTAATATAAAATAATATATTTTGACCATTGGTCCAAATTATTATGAGATATACATACGTGGCAAAGGACATAGGCTGTTCTCAAATAAATAAAAAATTAATGTGAATAAAAATTAACGAGTATTCACTATTTTATTTCATATGTATTGAAAACAACTAATCTCGCAGTTGTTAAAATGTAATGACTTTAATGGAATGTATATATATTTGAATATATATATATTACAATTACAATGGACAAGTGAGCTAAGCTTAATCCAAAAACTCATCCCACAGGGCAGCCTGGTGGATAGGGATCTGGTCTTGTGACCTGAAGGTTGATGGTTCGATCACCATGCATGTTATAACTGAAGTGCCCTTGAGCAAGGCATCTAACCCCACGAGCACTGTGGATAGGACTACCCATTGCTATGGGCACTAGTGTGTTCACTACTGTGTGTACTTCACTGCATGGATGGGTTAAATGTGGAGGTCAAAATCAGTTATGTGCAAATCACATTGGCAAAAAGTTTAATCTAAATAAGGTTGCATGACTGGCAACTTAGCACTGTGATAAGTTTCACTATATATTCCAAACACATTGGTGAATGTAAATATTGTTACCTTGATTCATGAAAACACTATGGTGTTTAAAAGTAAAGGTGCTCACAGTACACAGGAAAAACATTGTGGATGCTTATTGGGTTCATGTGCATATTGTGACTGTACTGCAAAGCTCAAAATCACATCACTGAATTGATGAGTATGTATATACCTCCAGACCATACAGTCAGTAAGCTGCTCTTCAGCTTGAGTGACTAACCTGCACAGCAACGTCAGTACTGTATGTTGTATTTTACTTTTCTAGATGATCTGTGCTGCATTCACATGTTCACCTGCTGTCCCAACTGCACACATTTAACTGCCTTTACCTTATTTGATTTTTAAAGCTCTTGCCTACGTGTTTGTGTGTGGATTTCTTTAAAGTGTGCATGAAATGAATCTGATGGCAGCATTAAAAACACCTGCTGTTGAAGCTAATGATGGATGTGTCAGTGTAGTGAGTGATAGGCCTACAGGCTGCAGGTTAATGATGCTCCTCTTAGACATGTAAAAACCAGCATGCACACAAATTCACACACACACACACACACACACACAAATGAGAAAAATCAACTGAGCTGTTTACTGAAGAAAGTGTGTGTTCTGTAGGAGCATGCTGTACATGTGCATTGTGGATGTGTGTGTATTGAGGAAGTGTGTTAGGTATGGAATGCTGCTGTGGCAGTAGCTGAACACAAAGCCAAGCCAAATACAAAATCAATGCCAAAAATCAGTCTTTGAAGGTCTTCGGTGTATGAGACATCTGTAGCAGAAGCTAAGTTGGCAAAAGGTGACAAAACACAAATGCTGGGAGATGTCCCCAAGTTCCTGATTGATATCATTTCTGTCTCTGATGACAATAAAGATTTTAAGAAGCTAATCAATTTGGAAAAATGTCATTTTACATTCTCCAAGTGAAGCAAATGTAGTTATACAGTGCTTTACTGACCGACATAAACTATTCACAATATACAAACCGTCAAACAAAATTTTGTCTCATGTTTGGAAGAATGCCCCATACATCTCCATTCTCTCTCTCTCCATTTAACCTTTATGGGACATCTGTAGGTGTCCCATTCTGTCTTGATATTACACAGAGAGACAAAACTGTTGAGCACTGTCACAAATCACTCAGCTGATGTTTGTATCCCAGTTTGAGCAGATTATGGAGGTGCAGCCCTGGGCCTGATAAAGGCAGGGCATAAACTAAGTGATATTTTTTGAAAACTTTGAGTTATATTGGGGGTAAGGTTCTGGCAGCTTCTAGAAAGTAATGAATGAAAATTTCTGGGATGTGTGAAGCTGAGCTTTATGGATTTTTATGGATTGTGATTGGATGATGGAGTCAAGAGCTAGTTACAACTTATTCTGGTGTTTCAGATGTTTTTTTCTCTTGCAAAATGTATTTATTTAATAACTGCACTATCCTCAGGCAAGTCAAGAATGAAGTGCCTTTGAGCACAGCACCTAACCACCAACTGCTCTCCGGGCACCATGGATAGGGCTGCCCACTGCACATTTTCTCACAACCTGTAACTTGGTGCAACTGTAAGTCGCTCTGGATAAGAGCAACAGCTAAATGCCTCAAACGTCAAATTACATTTCCTCTCCAATGCCACAGTTTGCCCTATATAGGAACAAATATAGTCTTTTTATGTTAATTTTATAAATATTTTTCCTTGAATGTCACTTTTGGCACCAAACAGAATGGTGAAATAAAAAAAAATGATGTCATGTCCAGGGTGTATAGTATTCTAGTATAAATCACATACACAGATTCTGCATTTTGTTATCATGAGTATTGGTTAGAAGTTAATATTATTTAATTAAAAAGAGAAATACAGACTTTCAACTACAATTTGCATGTTTTTTTTTTATTTACTTGTTTAAATGTGTAAATAAATCCTTATTGTGCTGCAATTTTTTTTTTTTTTTACATTTTATGTCAAGTTGTTATTCCATTACATTACTTTGAATTTTTGGATCATATTTGTTTTACTCACACATAATGTATATACTAATAATTCATGTAATGTATATATTACATATTTATAGTATACATGTAGTATGTAATTGCTGTTAAAAAGAAAATTAAATAATATTTCTTAACTTCCAATTCAGCATATAATAACAACACCTTTAATTATTTTACGCTTTTTTAAAAAATATTTTACATTCTTATAATGCAAAATAATGTTACAAAAGTCCAAGTTCAAAATCTTCACTTGCTCTCATTACAATAAGAAGCAGATCACTTACAAAGATTGACATTTTATCCATTGACCCCTTAATTTCAGCTATTTTTATCTGTGAAATGATGGATTAGTTAGTACATAATGCGTATATCAGAGAAACACACTCATACACTGGAGAAATCCTGGCTTCAAGTGAAATGTCACAATGTATGCCACTGAACATAATCATACATATGCTCTCTCCAACTGTTTTCTATTCAAACAGCAGTCATGTCAAATGTCAATTGAGTCTTAGCTGTTTCAGCAGTTGGAAATAGACAGATCAACACAATTTTGTTACATTTATGCTCATTTAAATTGAGTTGACAGTGTGAAACTACAGCACTGAACCTCATATTTGAGTCATTTTGAGATGAATTCTTCACTGATGGAGTGCAGTTGTGTGAAATGGCAAGTGTGTGGGTTGGGTAATGCCTCTTAATGACTTAATGCACTGTAGAAAGGTGTGGGTTTATGTAGCGGGGCTGATCTGGGCTGAGCTGGGGCCAGTTGGCCTTATTACTGTAGCAATGTGGGGTCCAAGTACAGATAAAGTCATGCATTGAGCTTACTTAACATGCACATCTTTTGCATATGAAAACAATATATTACATCAATACAAATTTGCCTTTAGGTTCACTTCTTTTTGGTAATGTTTGATACTGTCAGATGAGATGATGTATTAGCTTTAATATTATTTGTAACAGTGCACAATAACAGTGTAAAGGTAACAGTGAACCTGATATTGCAGTACACTGTATAGTTATTACCTGTTTTCTGTATTGTCCATTTATGTATTAACTCAGTCCCTAGTACATGCAAATCTACCTGACATTTTCTTCTTCATTCTGTCTGTATCCACATCCCTCCTTCCCTACAGCAGCTGTGCTTTTTTGGCTCCAGCTGCAAGGTGTGGAGTGTTTGTATGTGTGAGAGGAGCGAGCGAGCGAGAGAGAGAGAGAGAGAGAGAGAGAGAGAGAGAGAGAGAGACGGTGAGAGAATGATACAGAGAATGAGCAAGAGATAAAATGAGACACGCACACACACACACCACACACACACAAACACACACACACACACACACACACACACACACACACAGAGAGAGAGAGAGAGAGAGAGAGAGAGAGAGATGTGAGCTAAAGTTTTATGTGCATCTGTTTGTATTTGAGAGTGTATGTAATGTACTGGGACCCTCATCTCAGCCTCTGTCTGACTCTGTGTGTGTGTGTCTGTGTGTGTGTGCTGGGACCCTCCTCTCATCGGCCAGGCTGAGTAGCTGTAACAGTGCCCGGCAATTACTGAGCTGGCACAGACCTGTCTGTTTACTCACACACACATATTCCTACTGGACTTTATTAAAACACCATCTGCTGTCAGCTACCACACACACACACTAACATACACACTCACGTATGTACACACAAACACACATATCCCAGACATATCACACATACTCACACGTCCGCCCACACACACCCCACAGACACATCACACACATTCTCTCTCTCTCTCTCTTTCTCTCTCTCTCTCTCTCTCTCTCTCTCACACACACACACACACACACACACACACTAAAGACCGAAAGGCAATCTCATTGTTTTTGAGAATCATGTGGGAAGCGTATTAAGATTGATAACATGGTTATAACTGAAGAATAACTCAACCAGTGTGCATTGTTTTCCATGTCATTACTAAATAATAAGCATCAGGATGTCAAAAGTCTGGGATTTTAAAGAGCTGCACCTCACAGCACTGTCCGATCACTGCCCACAGCATCAGCTTACCCTCATTTCATTTTCTTCTCCTCTGCTTCTCTGTGCAGCCAGCAAGAACAGTTGGTCCTGGGGGGGAGTATGGGGGCAATAGCAGCACAGGCCGGATAAGTCTTTCTTACCCTCACACACACATACACACAACAAATGTGGGGAAATTACATAGGATTCCATTCAATTTTTGGAGACTTACCCCTAACCCTGACCTTAACCTCACTCAACCCTTACCCCCCACTCCATCCATCCATCCATCCATGTTTCCTTTAATATGATGTCCTCACAAAGGCATGTCTTGATCCTCAAAAACTCTATAATACAGCACATATAAACACACAGAGACACACACACACAAACTCAAACATACTTATAATTCTTTTTTGTCAAATGAAAGCTGTTCTATTGTTTGTGGTCTGTTTTGAAAAAAATGTCCCCACAATGTCATACTGGGCGCCCATAAACATTACAAGAACACACACACACACACACACAGTTAGTGTAGAGTCATGCGGTGTGGATCAGGTGCTGTTTGAGTCTCGCCCAGTTCCTTTAATGACCATCTGATGGTAATTTCATTAGCCATAATTTGCTGAGGGAGATGTCATTTAGGATCAGCCACTCGATTGATTGGAAAGTGACTAGAAGGGGCGGGCTGGGCCCAATGTAGGTACATCACAATTAGATTTGGATGAGAGTGTTGTGTGTGTGTGTGTGTGTGTGCGTGTAGGTGTGGGCTGGGGTGGTATATATCAGGGTGAACAGGATCAACTGCTCCATCCTTATTACCCAAGCATAGCATTCAGTCAGGTATATGTACATAATAACACATTCTGTAGTTGAAAAACAGATTGTGAGCAAGGATTTAGGTCACATTTACAGCACAGTGTGCATTTTCTCCATCAAATAGGCTGAAAAAAGACGGAAATGGCACGGTAGGCCTGGGTTTGCCCATTTGCATGAACCAGATTTAATTTGCTTTAGCATCACATTACATTGACTAGTGAAAAAGAGCTTTATTTTGGTTTCCTCAATTTTTCCTTTTGCAAGGTAGTCTCTGTGTGCAGTCCAAATGAATGAATAAGTTATTATGGGTTCTAATTCCTCTTATGCACATGTGTAATCATCTCAACGATATTACCATAATCACATGCTGATTTGTTAACAGCCTCTGCTTGTGCAGCCGTCTGTCCGAGGGAAGCAAATTGGCTTACAGTGGGGTGTTTTTCTCTCTCTCTCTCTCTCTCTCTCTCTCTTTTTGCTGTGTGCGTTCTGGTGTAGGGGGAAATCGTTGGAGCAGAAGGTTTAAAGACTGATTCTGCCTCCACTGACCGCGTCCATGTGAATTCGTCCGGACTGGAGTCTGCTCTGCTCTAATTGGACTCATATGTTTGTGGTACTGTGTTCTCTGGGCTGTAGTGAGGATGTTAAGGAGGAGGCCTCGCCCCTTTTTTAACCTACCTGAATCAGTTATGTGTGCCAAAGCCCAAAGAATTGGGGAGTCAAGGAGTAGAGGCCAGACTAGAACAACAGTGTTACACTCGCATTACTGTGCATGTCACACTTTGTTGGGCAGTAGATGACGAGAAAGATATAGCAAAAGATAGCAAGGAAGCATGTATTAAATATACTTCAACCTGATTGTGTGGCTATGCAGCATACAGCAAACAGCCACAACAAAAATACCACAAAACATTAAAACCATCTGAATGAAAAGTATTTACTTTTTTTTATTTAATTTTTAATTCAATTATTAAAAACAATAAACTTTTTCACAATATTAGAATTTTAATGTGGCACTGCACATGTTCTTACACATTCCTCATGTAACATTAAGCATTTGTCAAGAGGCCAAATATGGCACCAATGAGGGACTTTGACCAGGGCCAAATTGTGAAGGCTAGATGTCTAGGATAGAGTAAGTTGATAGTGTACTTGCTGTTATAATAAATGATAAAAACATTAAATAAGATGGTGTATCCAAACTTTTGACTGGTACTGAAGTTTATTATTATGACTACAAAATTAATCATATAATTAATCACAAGTTTAAATTATATGCAAATTACATGTAATTATCTAAAGGTTAGTGGCTTCAGAAAGCAGAGGATGTTACTAAAGAAAAAGTGAG
Organism: Crenuchus spilurus; assembly: GCA_036984385.1. Lineage (NCBI taxonomy): Eukaryota > Metazoa > Chordata > Actinopteri > Characiformes > Crenuchidae > Crenuchus > Crenuchus spilurus. The sequence continues at coordinate 38,864 of BRDA01045641.1, forward strand.
GAGTCTGTCTGGCACATCAGTATGGGTCACTACTGCCTTGAGAGGTCAAAAGGTCATTAGGGACCTCAATATGTTTGGTCATCTTTCAACATCAGAACAAATAACAAAAGACAGAAGGCAGAAAGCAACAAAAAAGAGCTGGATGTTCTAATGTCAATTTGAGTTGACCTCAGATGTAAGGTCAGTGCACTGGTGTGGCACACTAATGTTCAAAGACCTGATATTTATTAGACTTGATATATATTCAGACCTTTTTGTATATGTATATTGCTCTTTTTTGCACACGTACAGAGTCTTTGTTTCTTTGTTTTTTTCACACTGTTGCCTGAGATGATGCTAAACTGCATTTCACTGTTTTAACAATGTTAATAACACTTTTCTTAGTGACAATAAAAGCTATTCTATTATATTATATTCTATATCCATGCTGTCAGTAATAACAGACCAATTTGGGTGAAGAAAAATGTATAAAATAATTGTAATATGTGAAATCTGTGTCATATCCAGACTTTCAAACAACTTGTATGAAGTTACCTGTATAAAAAATAAAAGGAAACAAATATTTTAAGATATTTTACAATGATAAGAGCTTTACAATACACTCAACGAATAGCACAAAGAAAACTACTGATCAGAATGACTCGTAATTTTTGACTCGTAATAACTCGTAATCAGAATGAATGAAAAGGCTAATAAAAACATTAACTTTATAATCTTTTTTTTTTTTTACTTTTTATTACCCAAAAAGGATACTTGGCAACATTTAATTGAAATACCTAAAAATAAATATCTTAGTGCCTAGCAATTTATTATATATATATATATATATATATATATATAAAACTAAATATCTTAGTGCCTAGCAATTTAATATATATATATATATATATATATATATATATATATATATATATATATATAGGTTTCATATTCAGTCTTGTTTGCACACTTCTGGTGAAACAATGTGAAATTCACATGCCACTTTTCTACAAAATTTAGTGCACATTTTTTATCTGTTTGCTGCATTTGCCTTATTGGAAAAATTTAAACATACAACATAAAAAAAAAAAACTTATTTATAGGCCATGTTTTATGCTTATTTTCCCTCCAATATGTTAAACTCAGTGAATAAACAGTACTTAACAGTACATATGTTTTATATATGAATGGTGTCTTATTTTTACTTAGAATGTCAGTAATATCAGAATATTTTGCATAAGACTCAAAAACTAATTGGATATATTGAGCATAAATTGATTCCAAACTTTTGATTGCTACATGCTATATGGTAGTTGTTTGTCTGCTAATGTAAACAGCTTCTTTTATTGACATTCTAACACACAACTCTGTCTGGTAAGTGTGAGCTGGCATGTGAGCTGGTGTGTGAGCTGCTTTTAATGAGAGCTTATCCACAGGCCTTAACTAACACACACACTGTTTTATAAGATCCCTCTTCAGTGTGTTCAAAGCGAGCAGCTCGGTTTGGGACAGGATGAGCATTTTCCTGCTTCCTCTCGTCTTTGCTAAAACGTCCTGCATTCATTCATTAGAGTCTGAAGTTGGGTAACCATAGCTACAATACCTGACTCATATACATCAGGCTAATAGATAACAGAGGCATCACTGTGTAATTACCAATAAAAAAGGTCAAATGTGAACTGTACTTGAGCTAGCACTTTTATCACGCGCCTGTTTCCCAGATCTGTATTAGGTCTGAACATGTAATAAATAGAATTTTCAATAATAAATCTGTATTTGCAATGCAGTACATGACTAGGATTAATCAAGGTGCAAGACATAAACATTAGTGTTGGCTTTTCAGTCATCATTAACTGTAATCATTTTAAATGTATTTATTAATTTATTTTAAATGTATTTACATGTACCGACAAGACTAATTACATAGTTGTGTAAAATTTACATTTTTGTAGTGATAAGCTGAAGTTTATACTTCCAGATTTGTCTGTTCATTTCAATATCAAGCAATGGCAAGTTTTCAAGTTTAAAATATCATCTTTTTTACAAACACAATTTTGAAATAGGTTGAAAGTTTAGAACCTGTCATGGCAATAATAGCTAAGTTTCAGGGGTTTCAGGGGTTACTCCAATTTCAATTATACATGAGATTGATTTACAGTTAAACCTATTTTAAAAAAATTAACTTTCAATCAATAACACCTGAGTTTCAATGCTGAATGTGAAATGTATTATTTTTTTATTATTATGTTAATTGAATGAGGAAATGTACAGTCTAATTTCTATTACTGAAACAAAAAAATGGAGCTGAAAAATAAACTATGCTTTGCAATGGCAACAGATTTTTTCAGTAACTTTTGAGTGAGCTGAACATTTAAGGGTTATTGTATAATTTAATACAATAATGTAGACGTTCTACTCTATAACATTCAGTAGAAAACTGCCCTTACAGAGCAGATTATGAAGGTCCTAATTTACTTATTCTAGAGGTCTTCTCTGGTACAATGTGTGAGAGAGGAAGAGAGAGAGAGAGAGAGAGAGAGAGATATTAGGGCACCAACAACTCTCTCTCTTGTCAGCACGTCTCTATCGGGCCTTTGACGGAGTGGGCAGCTGAGGACGAGGTTTTATGGTGTGTGACATGTTCCAGCGCCAGGCCGGCCCCTCCCTCACACTCACCCCCTACAGGCAGCTTTTGTCTGGGCTAAATGGGGTTGGATGCACCCCTTTAACTTTGATTTCCATTCGCCATTGTCCTGCATTGATGGGGAGGCTAACTCCATCTGGGCCTGCCTCGCATGGTGCCTCACTTTCAAAAGGCATATGCTCTCTGTGTGGAGAAGCTCCACACCCGCTGAAGAA
>BRDA01045641.1:46701-51025 GCA_036984385.1 Crenuchus spilurus
CACACAAACACACACACACTGCACCATGCCTGTGTCATCCTAAAGGAATCTCTCTAATGAATGAGATGCCTATTAAAAACCCAGCGGATCCCGGAGCTTTCATCACACTTCCTGTCTCCCTGAGACTGACGCTAAGCAGACGACCCAGCGTTGGACCTTTCCGTCTGGGACAGGAGACCCTGTCCCAGCATGGGAAAACTCTTAATTCCCCACTTCTCCCTGATATGAACCATGATTCAGCGGAAATATAAAAACCAGCTAATAAACCTTTACAGAACACTCTACACACTCAGTGTTTTTCACCTGTTTGGTTCGGCCTTCTTTAGGAAATTCCATATAGCATGCGAGGATTGTTGGATATGTTTATCGCTGGATCATCAGATTGTTTCTGGATTTGGCTTATGTTTCAGATTTCTTAAAGTAGGTTATGGATATTTATGTGTTGTAGTGTTTTATTTGACATGTAAAATATGCATAATCATCAGAATGAAATTGAAAATAGTGTTGGGATCAGCATCAGCAGTGCTAGTATAACAACAACTGAAGAGCACATGGAAGAAAACAACAAAAAAAACACGCTTGGGCATTGCTCTAACAAAACGAGGTCTTAAAAGCAGTTTGTGGCAAGCTTTCCTGATTTCCTCCGCGTCACAGTTAGTGGGATAATTGGAAATGGAGGGGTATTAACTCCGATGGGATTAGCGGAGGGAATTAAATATGTTAATCCCCCAAAAAGGTAAATAGCCTTCGCAATACAATAACCAATTTCCAGAATCTCCCCCAAGGACATGCTTGTCTTTGAAGCAACATGGTCTCGAGTGTTCCAGAAAGTTCCCAAGGTCATCCCCATGGTGCAGGCAGCCGCGCTGCCCCTCGGCCGACTTCTAACCTGTTCTTCAAATGCCTCCGTTCCGCACATCATTACTCTCCCTCCCTCCAGAGAATGCTTACTGCCATGTGTTCATCTGCCACCTAATTATATCACCCAGCTGAATGTCATGGAGAGGGAACTTTGGAATACGCCACTACAGCAATGTGACAACGCATCAAGCATGTATGTGTGTGTATGTGTATTCACGCTTGTGTGTTTTAGATCGCTACCAGCACAAAATTTTACTCCTCGATGTCAAGAGAATATCATACATAATGAAAGGCTTGTTGGTGAGCGCTTTTGCCTGTGGAGAACACAAGAAACAATGTTTTCTTGCATGTTTCAGGATGACACATAATAAATGCTGCTGAATAAAGAAATTGTCACACTTATTTCCAAGACTCTTGTAAATAATGTGGACAGAAAATGCCTGTAAATCAACAGCATGGAAGGAAAAAATCAAGTTAACTGCCTTACAGAGATCAAAGTACATTTTTATATGCAATTAGGTTGCTACAATTTTAGCAGGGACTGAAGCATTGCAGAAAATACCTTGGGTCACTCTTGGGGCCTCTGACAAAAAAGGTCCTTTTTAAGATGAATGTCTTCAAAACAGAAGAACATTAAAAGAGGAGTCAATCATGGAAGAATGTAGACCATAAAAACCACAGTCAAATTCAATAAAGTCATTACAGTGGGCTCACAATCTGTCGTGGATGCTTTTTCCAAACCCCGTGTGGGCTTGCCGCACCACACGCTCTTTCTAGCGTAGTGCAGATTACAAAATCTCCTTCAAGAATCTACCAATCCATCAGCGAAAACACAACAAAGTCGCATACTCAACAGACCACATCACTAACTGCACAGTCCTACATCTCATTGTATCTAAACAAGAAAATTATACATATTAGATAGGGGAAAAAATGTTATAGACATGGCAATGGGTGGAGGAACAAACCACAACTTCTTAACTTCTTATATGGCACCACACCAGAAGCTATGCTAGTGTTTATTTGAGCAATTAGGATAAAGAACATTCTTCTGTTGAGGCAAACTGCATTTTCTCATAATCTTTATGTAAAAAACACAACAAAACTAATGCCATGTTAGCAGAGTTCTTGCTAACCACAGGTCATTTTCAACGTTGGCAATTCAATGTTACAGCCCTTATTGGTTTTGCAGCAGCAGTACAAGACTACAGGAAATGAATCCGGTCAATGCCAGTGGCTTCTACTTCCGACAGGAAGTGGGGTTCAGTGAAGTGCTACCAAGACTCGAAGATGGCATCGACCGGAAGCTATTACAAGCTTGTATAATTGTCTTGTAGCAACAGAACATCGTTCCACACTTTGCATATCCAAAGCTGCCCAGAACTAACCGCACATCCACCTCCCAACATGGAAACACTTGTGTTAAATGTTTCCTGTTCCAATAAATATGTATGCCAGACATGTGAACCATGCTGAAACCAACTCAATCACAACGGAAATCATCCATAACAGGGGTGTGTTAATGATGCAGTCTCAACATCACGTTCATACACACAATTATCTGAGTTTTTCCATTGACCAATTGATTATTAAAGCTAAATAATGCTATGTTAGTCATCCTATCCCTTACCCCCGTTAGTATTTTTGTAATAAGTACGTAAATAAGATAATATAATTAAATAAATGAATAGGTCCCATTTTTCCTCCTGGGGGCCAGCCAATAGTCCCCACAAAGTCAAAGTTTTCCATTTGGCATTTGGTCCCCACAAAGAGGTCAAAACATGGTTGCAAGCACACACGCTCTCACACACAGATCATAATTAAAACCAGTGCTGGTCTTCTTGCAGACTGTTGTGATGTGTGTGTGTGTGTGTGTATGTGTGCACAGTGTTACTGTAGTCTGGTCGAGATAAGGCCGAGTTGGGGGAAAAGTTCGGGGGAACTGCCACAGGCAGGAAAAGAGAGAAGCACTAATTTTATTCATTTGCCTGTACAGCCGCATAATTGTTTCTGTCAACCACCACGGGATAACGGATTTCACACCCTAAAAACAGTTAGCACGGCTACATCCCCAGCTGGCACGCATACTTCAGAACGAGATGGGGAAAGGTGATATCATTTATCACCTGCTTCATTATCCTCCTGTGTGAAAATTGGTTCACACTCTTAATTCTTACTCCACAGTCATTTTCTATACAAGATTCCAAATCCGATGAAATAACAGTATTTTCCATACTATAAGAGCACATTTAATCAGTGTGCAGGAGCATAATTCGCAGGGGTCAGGGGTCAAAAATATGCACTCAGATGAACTCTCTGGATGTTCCTGTAAGCCTGCTCATTTTATTTCAGTTAGAAAAATGGCACAACTTCAGTTTTAAATATAATTTTTAATGTTTTCATTTTTATTATCCAATTCAAAACAATCATTTTAATTGCCCTTTATATTGAGTGATCAGGAAACCTATTCACATGCTCCAATAAGACTTAAAAGTTAATAAAGCTTTGTCCTGTAAAGTTATCACTTCAGGCATCTGAGATTTTGCTACAACATCAACAAATGATTTATTTATTAAGTACGCATGATGAGTAAACTCTAGACTATAAATGCAAACACCACTTCATAGATCTGAGTAATTATCATACATGGCAATACTGATGTAAAGCAAAGTAAAGCACGCCGTAGTTGTTTTATGTACTTAGAAACATATCAAAAGGAGTCCTGGCTAGTTTTCCTGTGATAAACTCTGATTATCTCTAGGCATTGCCGAAAAACACATCTGCACCCGACAACATCATCGAAAGCTTTTTTTTCTGTCTTTGCATCAGCTTTGGGTGCTGAAATCAGAATGCAAGATTTAGTTTTGCCTTAACGTGACATCATTCAAATCCTGTGCATCTCAGCATTTTAAAGTCCACAGTTGTTGTTTTCTTGTTGTTTTTAGTATTCAAAGTCTGTATCAGTCTGCAATTTAGTTCATAATTAGCTTTAAAAAGGCAGCTTAATGGATTGCAACAGCTCGAATATTGCCAAAAGGACAATATAACTAACACTCCACAGCTCTATAGTTTAAGAAGGATCCCTCACCTCTAAGGTACAAAAATGAGGTCAGCATAATACTTTGTATTGTTTCTGATTATTTTGGCCTTTTCTCTTCCTCCTTAGATTTCTTAATACACACAGAAAAGTGTGTGTGTGTGTGTGTGTGTGTGTGTGTGTGTGTGTGTGTGTGTGTGTGTGTGTTTTACGCTTAGTAGGCTCCAGCACGCCGGCCTTGCTCTGTAAGCCTGACTGGGCTAATGTTCTGAGAGAGAGTGCCTTTTTTTCTTCTACCTCTACAGAGGGCCCATAGAGCCTGGTGCCAGAGAGCACGGACCGGGTCATTCCATAGGCATTGAAAAGCACAGATCCAGAGAGTGCTCTTTACACACACACACACACACACACACACACACACACACA
>BRDA01045643.1:0-17398 GCA_036984385.1 Crenuchus spilurus
TCTCACAGTGGACATGCACCTAAGATGAACATTTCAGACCCCTCCATGATTTCTAAGTGGGAGAACTTGCAAATTCGCAGGGTTTTCAAATACTTTTCTTCACTGCACCTTAGCGCAATTTTATTGTACAAACATACATAAAAACATCCCCCCGGGAACCTTAAAGGGTCTACCTTTCAAATTTATATAGACTGAATCAAAATATATTTTTAGATATTTGTGAGAGGACCTTAAATAAACAGAGACACATCTGTGAGAGCAAATCAGACAGCTGCGCTTATTTTCTTGCCAAAAGACGCACTCTGTCTTTCATATGACAATGACATGGTAATTATGGACATACAATTGGTGGGTTTCAGTGGCTGTAGAATCTGTGAAATGTGTATTGAACAAAATACCTCTCACCTGAGTGTTCACACCTATCATAAATATTCAATGTAGGGTTAGTGGCTGAGGAAAACAGAGTGTCACCTCACATTTCTTAAGCTTTAGAAATAAAACTGAAGACTATAACTATTGTGAAGCAGAGACCTCTGTTTATTCAGTTCTGAACTCAAAAGCTTGGGTAGAAATGTTTAGAGTGATTTTTCACAATATATTAGCACATCTAAAAAAGGTTTTTGGAAAGTCTAAGTTTAGAGCAGATTTAATCAAAATATAGATTTGACACACTTACTGTTTTGACACTGTTGTTATTTTAGATGGGTGTAATTTGTTAAAAAAAAAAGTTAAGCCATGTCAGACTATATCAGAGTATCTGAAATAGCCTCAGACTCCAGAGGCTTAATATCTCCTATTCTAGTGTAGAGGCTGTTTATTGAATCTGGGCTGTGCTGAATTCAGCTGGTTCTAGCACAAGTTAAGCGCTGGTCAAAGGTTTTACCTGACACTTGAAAAAGCACACAGAGAGACAAAACAGTGAATTATCTATCAATTATTCCTGAATTAATGACAACCACTGATTCAGGTCTCTGGAAGGTTATAGCAAGACAGTGCCACTCATCGGAGGGTCAACATTTTGTATTGATTTCTATGGGATCCCACACAGACTGACAGTATGTGGAGTGTGGTGAGAGATAAAGACCCTGATGAGACACAGCAGGAACACACAAGGACATCTTTAACATTCTCACCACTTCTTCTCACTCTCCACCTGGTTCCTTACATCAGTTCTTCCCAAAACGTTTTTCTTACCAGGTCCCTCATGTAGAGGTACTAACATCAATCAGATATGTTGTGAATCTGAATAAGCAGGTTTGTGCAAAATATATTTAGTATTTCCCCCTGAAGTATACAAAAACAAAATTTTTGTGGCTTTATGCATCCAAAACAGTTGTATGACTGTTCTCCAACCTTTTTTATCCCTGAGAATTAAACAGGTGATTTTTGTTACTGTGACTTTAAAACTAATATATGTAAATGAGCTCTGCCCTGATTGACTGCCTTTTATTGTGCCTCAATCAAAAAGCAGTAGCCTACAGTAGGGGTTTCATTATATATTGATAGACTTGAATATTGCAGTATAATGCCAGTCTCATTTTGTGTTGTGTTTAAACCCTCAGATCACTAGACAGTTTTGTAATCTTGTGCAGTTACTCTCTTCACTGGAAGTATCATGAGGGGCACTGCTGACATTAGTGTTTCCAAAATTTAGAATTTAGAATTTTCTATATTTTGGCATAAATATGACCCAAAGCATCATCAGATTTTCCTAAAAGTAGATAAAGAGAACCCAGTTAAATAAATGAGATAAAAAATATTATACTTGGTCATTTATTTTTTGAGGAAATTGATCCAGTATGACATATTTGTGAGAGGCAAAAGTATGTGAACCTTTGCTTTCAATATCTGGTGTGACCCCCCCTTTACAGCAATAACTGTAACTAAACGTTTCCGGTAACTGTTCTTTAACCATTCTTTAATAGAACGACTTGTGTGTTTAGGGTCGTTGTCTTGCTGCATGACCCACCTTCTCTTGAGATTCAGTTCATGGACAGATGTCCTGACATTTTCCTTTAGAATTCTCTGATATAATTCACAATTCATTGTTCCATCAGTGATGACAAGCCGTCCTGGTCCAGATGCAGCAAAACGGGTCCAAACCATGATACTACCACCACCATGTTTCACAGATGAGATGAGGTTCTTATGCTGGAATGCAGTGTTTTCCTTTCTCCAAACATAACACTTTTCATTTAAACCAAAAAGTTGTTTTTGTCTCCTCCGTCTACAAAACATTCTTCCAATAGTCTTCTGGCTTGTCCATGTGATCTTTAGCAAACTGCAGATGAGCAGCAATGTTCTTTATGGAGAGCAGTGACTTTCTCCTTACAACCCTGCCATGCACACCATTGTTGTTCAGTGTTCTCCTGATGGTGGACTCATGAACATTAACATTAGCCAGTGTGAGAGAGGCCTTCAGTTGCATAGAAGTTACTCTGGGGTCCTTTGTGACCTTGCTGACTATTACACGCCTTGCTCTTGGAGTGATCTTTGTTGGTCAACCACTACTGAGGAGGGTAACAATGGATTTTCTGACTGTGGATTTTATAACCTTTTCCAGGCTGATGAGCATCAACAACTTTTTTTTTCTGAGCTCCTCAGAAATCTCCTTTGTTCATGCCATGATACACTTCCACAAACATGTTGTGAAGTGCAGACTTTGATAGATCCCTGTTCTTTAAATAAAACAGGGTGCTCACTCACACCTGATTGTCATCCCATTGATTGATAACACCTGACTCTAATTTCACCTTCAAATTAACTTCTAATTCTAGAGGTTCACGTACTTTTGCTCACATATGTCATATTGAATCATTTTCCTCAATAAATAAATGACCAAGTATATTTGTGTCTCATTTGTTTAACTGAGTTCTCTATCTACTTTTAGGACTTGTGTGAAAATCTGATGGTTTAGGTAATTTATGCGGAAATGTAGAAAATTCTAAAAGATTTTCCATGCACCACTGTATATACTGTATGTAATCACTGTATTGCCAGGTTCTTGTAAATACATAGCCTTACAGTCCACGCTGAAACACTTCTTCATGAATGGTCATGGCTAATCTCCTGTAGGCTGATTAGGCAAATGTGTTGGTTTATATTAACATCACAAAAATTGGTGAATTTGAAACAGTCTCAAAAAAATAAAGGGAACACTAGATTAACACATCCTAGATCTCAATGAATAAAATATTCCAGTTGAAAATCTTCATTTATTACATAGTGGAATGCGTTAAGAACAAAATAACATAAAAATGATCAATGTAAATCAAAATGATTACCCCTTGGAGGTCTGGATTTGGAATCATACTCAAAATCTCATACCACCCTCATGGAGTCTGTTTCTGACAGTTTGAGCAGAAACATGGATATTAGTGGCCTGCTGGAGGTCATTTTGCAGGGCTCTGGCACTGCTCCTCCTGTTCCTCCTTGCACAAAGGAGGAGGTAGCAGTCCAGCTGCTGGGTTGTTGTCCTCCTACGGCCCCCTCCATGTCTCCTGGTGTACTGGCCTGTCTCCTGGTATCTGCTCCATGCTCTGGACACTGTGCTGACAGACACAGCAAACCTTCTTGCCACAGCTCACATTGATGTGCCATCCTGGATGAGCTGCACTATCTAAGCAACTTCTGTGGGTTGTAGACATCGCCTCATGCTACCTCTATGCTGAGAGAACTGACAAAATGCAACAGTGACCAAAACATCAGCCAGAAAGGATGAGAACAGAAAAAGATCTGTGGTCACCACCTGCAGAACCACTCCTGTATAGGAGTTGTCTTGCTAATTGCCTCTCATTTCTACCTGTTGTCTGTTCCATTTCCATATGGACCATGCATTGAGATGTTTAATATTGCTTGCCTACCTTATCATTCAGTAAAACACCCAAATGTGGTTTTCCATAATGTGGGACATTCATGGTGCACTGACGAAAGCATTCAGCTCTACACTCACAGCTTTTATAATCTCCATAGAAAGTAATTAGCAATGGAATGGGATGTTCTGAAATAGCTGCACATGAGCCTAGGATCACCATGTCCAGTGTCAAACATCAACTAGAGGGATATAAAGCTACTGGGCTGTGGAGCAGTGGACCTCTGTTCTCTGGTGTGACAGAACTACTTCCAGTACCTTTGGGATGAGTTGGTGTGACATTTGTGATCCAGAACTAATCATTCAACATTAGTAACTGAGCTCACTAATGCTGACATGCCTGAATGAATCAGATCCACACAGCAATGTTCTTCTCAGAAGGCTTACTCTTGATTAATGCCATTGATTTCAGAAGAAAGACGGGAAGATTAAACATTTTGATAAATGTCCAACTTTGAACAGTATTGTATACTTCTACTTTCTCACACTTCCACCTCAAATGTCTTGCACAGCATTGTGCAATATGGAATGTGCAGTATAGGAAAGAATGGTGGATTTTCATTGTTTGGACCTGTCTACTTGTCTGATTTAAAGCCTATAGTTTGACCTTCACTGCTCTGAATCACTCGATCAAAAAAAATCAATAGTTCTACACTCTACACTGATACACAATCAGCAATGGAGGAAAAAAATATCTTTATATGTGATCACAGATGCTCATCTTCAACTTTAGTAAAAGTACTTCAGAAAGCAATTTTACGGCAATAAAAAAAGCCATTGTTCCCAGTCACACCAGCACCTTTTCCTCATCTTCTGGGAAGGTGGAATCTGTAAGGCTTTTTTTGTCTTTTATTGAGGTTATTGTAAACTGAATATTTTTATTAAAGTCATTAAACAATTTTAATATTTAATCATGATTATCAAAGTTGTGTTGAGTACTTAATTACATGATGAATAGCAGCCTTTACTCCTCTACTCTTAATGATGTGCAAAGTCTCAACATGAACTACGGATAACTTGCAGGGACAAATAGAATTTGTGTTAATGGCACGATTTTTTTGCGTGTTAAATTAAGATTGCGTGCTTATTGCATTAACTTCGAAAGTCCTGATATATAATATAATACAATTTAGTGTAATATAGCATAATATAATAAAAATATAAACAAGATTCCCTTATGAGAATTTGGTTGCACTTAATACACTTTTGTCATGGAGAGATGCTAAGACATACCTCACAGTTCCTGCAAATTGCTTACATCCCTGTCCTTCCCTACCAACTGTCAAGTTTTGGACTCTAAAGGTTAACTCCCGCAGGCATTTCAGAAATATCTCGTTTCTTAGGTGATGATTTGAAATCTAAATTCTTGATGTATTTGCAATTCTGTCACTTTATTAAATGTCTACATGATGGTGGCAAGCTGAGAACAATAGTAACTGATGTAGAGGAGGTCTTGTACAGCCAGAATTGTCTAAAAGGGCTTGTCTCCCGTGTAAATAACTTGTTGTCCAGTGCATGTATCTCCTCATTCCCTAATCTGAAGTTTATGTGGGAATGTGACCTTAGAATAAGAGAAACTATTCGGCAGGGTTTAAACCCTAAATTATACCACACATCTTCAATTTTTAAAATAAAATATTAAAAAAATCAAAATATCAAACGAAACAAAGAGCAACAACAACAAACTTGGTCCATGACAAGACTCCATCTTCTAAACTGATCTGTTGGAGAAAGTTGGAAGCAGCTTGTGTAGAGGACATGTTCTTTATTTGTGAGAATGTAGAGTACTGTTCTTTATTTGTGAAGTCCACACAACAAAGAATACAGGCCATCTTAAATGCCTGAGGAGTCCTAATTATAATTTTTTGGATGATAATTCTATGTTGTCCACAACATCCAAGATATGCATGATGACTTGATGATTAGCATGTTCTCCTCTCAGCATTGAGGTCTTGGGTTTAAGTCCCATCTGGGTGGAGTTGCCCAGATATGGTTGGCACTCTGTCCTGGGTGATCCCTCTAGTGATCTATTAAGTCCTTCAGGTGGCTTCCAGTTAAGACGCTGTGTGTGATTGGCTGCCACTTCCCACTGCTGTGTGATTGAGTTCTAAGTGTGTAAATGATTGTGTTAATTGTAAAGAGGCCTTGGGTTTGAAAAAGTTTTTATATAAGTGTAACGTTCGTTCATTCATTCATTCATTGTTATTCATTGAAGAAAAAATCAAGAAAAAATGTGTAGAATTTTCTCTGAAGAGGAAAAAGCTGGATGAACGTCTTCATGTGATGGCCATCCATCTTCTTAATCACTTAATCCAGTTCAGGTTGTGGTGAGTCCCCTTACCCCTTAATTGGGTGCAGGGCCGGTCATTCCATTATTTTAGCCAAACCCAGGGAAGAGCACCAATCCATACACTGCGAGGAAACCTGAGACCCCAGAGGAAACCCATGCTGACATGAGGAGAACATGGAAACTTCACCCAGATGTGCTAACCACCAAGCCATCGTGCCACCCAAAGGTTGATGTAGAGTACTGTTCTTTACATTTTACATTACATTTGAGACACTTTTATCCAGAACGACTTACAATTGGGGGTTAGGTGCCTTGCTCAAGGGAACTTCAGTCCTGACCTGCCTGGGGATCGAACCAGCGACCTTCAGGTCACCAGACCAGATCCTTAACCACTAGGCCACGGCTTCATTAGTGTAGTTCATGCCTCAAATAATTCAGGCCACCATAAAAGCCCAACTAGAAACAAGCAACAAAGTCCTAATTGTGATTTTTGTGGCTGACGATTCCATATTTTCCTCAACATCCATCTTTTTTTTTTTTACCTTTTTGGAAAAAAATGCCATTAATTATTTTTTTTTTTTAGAATTTGCTATGAAGTCAAAAAGCTGTTCGAGCATCCTTTACATTTGGTTGTTCCATCACTTTTTCCAGGGGTTGAATTCAAATAATCACCTACCCCTATTGAAACATCACTTAGTACTCATTTGCCAATGAACCCCCCAAATAATATTCTCCAGAGTCTCTGGAGCTAATCAATAAATGGCTTTTCTCTATTACACAGACTTTTGGACAGGCTGAAGATTTTTACATTGTTCTAAAGGTCATTTAGCAGTGCTGTGGACTGTCCTGTTTTAATGATGTCATGATGGGGGTTTGTGCAGGGCAGTAGTAAACAGAATTGGGCAATGGGCTCTTTGATGGCCAGGGTCAGCCTGGGCTCACACCATGGAGAGGGTTGTACTAAAGTTAAGTGCACAATTTAGAATATTACCTCCCTGTTTTGTGGCAGGTCCATATTTTATGTCTTTCTATTGCCCTGCTCTCTTCTGGTCATCTTATTCAGTTCAGTTCTGTTACTTTCCTTTGACTGGCTTGCTTTCAAGATGTGTTATTACACTCACGCACAGCTTGTTTTTCAAGGCCACATGTGCTATCTCAGAAGCACACGTTGCTTTTACTGGCCACTTGTATTCTCTTCACTCATTAAATTCTCCTGCCCTTGATAGTACCTTTTTTCCTTGCAGCCACGCACAGTAAAAGTAGCTTTAGAAGCTCACTTGTAATCAGTGCCTCCAGGGAAATGTGCTTGCACCCTGTCTGAGATTTGTTCCTGATGCTGGCCACCGCAGTGCAGTTTCTGCATTAGCGGCACACAGAAGGATCACCTATATTCTTTAAAAAGAATTCTGTCAATTAAAAAAAAAATTTGAGCCACATTAAGTGGTCGTCCAGAGTGGTTTGATGTTAAATTTTCTATGCTAGAGAAACTTTTCTCAGCAGTGGAAGTAAAAAGTTATTGTGCATAAAATTATTTCTTATAAAAATAATAAGAATTTGACACTCAACTTATCCACTCATACAATAAGATTAAAAAACAGGATTTGTAACAAAGTATTTTACAAACAAATTTGACCTCTCCATTAAACAGGATCTCTCCCAAATAAAACAAAGAAAAAATACTTGAGACACCAGCTACTCGTCTACCAGTAATTTCAGAGATCAGGCAAGCATCCATAATGTCTATTGAATTAATTACAGGTTTTCTCTTAACTAACAACCTCTCTCAGACACTTCTCTTCCATACCATGTGTCTCCTCTGTTTCTGTTTATCTCAGCTCTTCATTTGTGTGTATATATAACTTCCTGTGTACATGGGCTAAAAAATAAGAATTATAAAACTTTATGTGGACTGCAAACCAAAACAGAGTTGCTGCCATTAATCTTTTTTTTCCATTTGACGTTGAGTAAACTTTTTCTTTACACTATCCATTTGATTCAAAGTCGCTTTGCCCCTCGGTAGATTAGATTAAATTATATTAAACTTTTTGCCAATGCAATTTGCACACAGTAATAGCTTGTGTATACAGTTTATGTTAAATGTGGGTTGTAACCAGTCAATCACAGCAGAGCTCATCAAACTATTCATGAGTACTCCATAAAAGGGAAACGGCTTCCTTCAGAAAAGTTTTTAAATGGATGTGTAAAAAATTTGGGGCATTTTAATCCCACCCAAAGTCATATACCTGCTATGTAGACATCAGAAAATGTAAACTGAACAGAATGAACAGACAAATAAACAGTATAGAGTATCACTTTAGTACACACAAAAAAATGTACTCATATTCTAATAATAATTTCTATTCATTCCAAAATGGATCAAATAGAATAACTTGCCTACATGGATCATAGATTTTTACACTTATAGGTACATCATATTATCTTTATTCTGCTGTTTGAACAGTATGGATTGTAATACCAAAACAAATAACCAAAGTATGGTTTGGTGCTTTATAAGCGGTAAAGTATTTGTTGCATACAGACACTGAACACAGCTGACATTTTAACTTACTTTCTTTAACATATCGTTTAGATATGAAGCCCTGTTTGTAGCTCTTCATTTCAGAAGCCGACCATCCAAGAAATGAATAGAAATGTTAAAATAACTACCAGTATTGAATTTGTGGAAGTGCAATTGTTAGAGCTGTGTCAGAGAACTCCAGCCATTAATATTAATGTGTTCATACTCAAGCAAGAGCCTGTTTATTGAAAGGCAATTATCCATTTTCTCTCGTCTTTCTCTTACCCTCCACCCCCACCACACCCATGCCATTGTGCCTTAAATGACATGTCCCCAGAGAAATGTTCGCTCATTTTTTTCCTCCATCCCAATTAAATGGAGTTTTGTGTGTTCTCAGATTAAAAGATGTCATCTGCAGATAGCTTCACCCCCTAAATGTGAGGTTGGGTTTGCTTAAACCACATACAGTAATGGCACAGCAGGTATGATGAGGTTAATGGCTAAGAACCCCGAGAGCCTCAGATATAAGATTAATTGGAAACATTACAGGAGGCGGAAAGACTTTGATGAACGTTAAAGTAGTAAGATTTTATTTCAAGTACTTTTGGACCTTTTCCATGAATTTTTCATTGATCCAATTTAAGGGCAACTGCCATTTACAGATGGTGTAACTAAATTAATTAATTAACAATGTGATCAGATTTGCCAGTTCAATATTAGGTGTTTTTAGCTATAAAAGGAAATTGGAATTTACGCCCATTTTTATATGTTTTGACATGGTTACTGTGTTTTTAGACTAGTGTAATAAACTATGGTAAAGGCCAAGTCATAAAATTGGGCATTAACTTTTCAAATCATGGCAGAAAATTGTGTACTGATGGCCAAAAAAGTGATGCAGTTTTTTTAAAAAAGTTACTATTTCTATTTTCTATAAAAGTTACTATTTCTAGTAGTCTATTATTTATAGATGGCATGGAAGCCTACATTAATGTAAAGTATATGGTTACACAAAACAGATCACCTGGTTATACATTTAAATTTCCATAACCCCACCCCTCTTTTTAATTTCTAAGTTGCCTGAAAATGTTTGTGGAAGTGTTGATGAAACATGGAATTCATTATTAAAACTGACTTAGCCAAGTTGAATTTAATCTATTTAATTAATTTTAATGTAATCTCTTTTTGCCAGTGTGATTGCACATAACGGAATTTGACATCCGCATGTAACCCATCCGTGCAGTGAAATACACACTAGGCTGTGAGAACATGTGCCCAAAGCGGTGGGCAACCTTACCCACGGTGCCCGGGGAGCAGTGGGGGTTAGGTGCCTGCTCAAGGACATTTCAGTCATTACCTGTCTGGGGATTGAACCAGCAACCTTCCGGTCGCAAGACCAGATCCGTAACCACCAGACCACGGCTGCCCCCAATTTTTTCCTTTCTTACATTTTCTAGCACACAATCAACGAAGAGGTAGCATTTTACATAAAGCCTGCATTCATAAAGACTTGTAGCTCTGTTATGACTTAACAATCTTTTATCATATTTTTAACTCACTATACATAACTTTCTAATAAATAAATTTAGTTCATCACTATGCTTCTGACTTTGTTCTAAGGATGTATTAACCATGCTTTATTAGCATATTTATAGACTTTGATGTTCCCTTGCAAGCAAAAGGTTTATACAACATAAACATGAAGTCTCTTCCTAAATTTGGAAGCAGTTCCTGGTGGACTGAAGAACTTGAAATTACTTGCATTTCTTCAATCCACTTTTTGCTACGGGCACTTATATTAAATTGAACTCCATATTTCATTCTTATTGAGCTTGGCACAGAAACTTGTGAAGTGTTCATATATCAAAATGAATCATTTTATTTAGTCCATCTTTTAATTCCATGTGTCAGGCAGTCTTACACTAATGAATGTATTGAATAATGTATTGTTTATTGAAGATCTAGGCAAACAGTTTGCCTGGGCATATTTACCAAGTATGATGTATAGTTTAAATGAAAAAAGAGAAAGGTAGGCATGATAATAAATATTTAGAAATGCGCATATGCCAGTTTTCTGTAATCCATGGATTGCCAAATTATATGTCACTGTGCTTAGGCTGAGTTGCATTGAATATTATATTTGCATGGTGAAAAGAGAGTAGGTCTGCTTGTTTACATATTTATTTATATACACACAGTGAGGAAAATAAGTATTTGATACACTGCCAATTTTGCAAGTTTTCTCATCTACAAAGAATGGAGAAAAAATCCAGAAAATCACATTATCTCATTTTTAAATAAATAATTTGCATTTTCTTTATCACCTACCAACCAGCAATAATTCTGGCTCTCGCAAACCTGTTAGTTTTTCCTTCATTTTCTGTACTCATTACCTGTATTAATTAAACCTGTTTGAACTCATTACCTCTATAAAAGACACTTGTTCCAGCCACAACCCATCTTCAGTGCTCTTACTGAGGGAAGGAGGTTGTTGGCAATACATGACTGCATCCATCCTCCCTTCAATATGCAGTCGCCCTGTCCCCTTTGCAGAAAAGCACACCCAGATTATTATGTTTCCACTTCCCATGCTTCACAGTTGGGACTGTGTTCTTGGGGTGGTACTCTTCCTTCTTCTTCCAAACACAGAGAGTGAAGTTGATATGACAAAGCTCTATTTTGGTCTCATTTGATCACATGACCTTCTCCCGGATCATCCAGATGGTCATTTGTGAACTTCAAATGGGTCTGAACACGTGCTGGCGTGAGCAGGGGGATCTTCCATGCCCTGCAAGATTTTAAACCATGACGGCGTAGTGTGTTACTAATGGTCCTCTTTGACCCTGTGGTACCAGCTCTGTTCAGGTTATTGGCCAGGTCACCCCATGTAGTTCTGGGCTGATTCCTGTCCTTTTGCAGAACCATCCTTACCCCCATGAGGCGAGATCTCGCATTGAGCCCCAAACAGAGAAAAATTGACCATCATCTTGTGTTTTTTCCATTTTATAATAATTGTACCAACAGTTGTTGCCTTCTCTCCAAGCTGCTTGCCTATTGTCCTGTAGCCCATCCCCGCCTTGTGCAGGTCTACAATGTTGTCCCTGGTATCCTTAGACAGCTCTTTGGTCTTGGCAAAAGGAGAGGGGAGATTGAAGTGTGATTCATTGTGTGGACAGGTGTCTTTTACAGGTAACAAGTTCAAAATGGTGCAATTACTACAGGTAATGAGTGCAGAATAGAATGGAGAAACTAACAGGCTTTGCCTCTTTTTGAACTACTGCTGATGCATCGCCAATGGGCAGCCAATATGCTCAGAGGAAAGCGCAGAATCCCCAGTTCTGATGGGCAACCTGGCAGACGCTGAGCCAGCCATCATTACTTAGTAGTGCTGGGGAGAGAGTCCCATCTTGCCTGCCTGGAGAGAGCACAGCCATTTCTGCTCTTTCAGGCCCCAGCTGCCGATGCCAAGCAACAAGATTCAAGATTCAAACTCGCGAACCTCAGTTCATAGTGGCATAGTGACAGAATCCAGACAGTATGGTTGTGTAAACATTTTATTTCAATATCATTCAGTCACTGGACACTAGAAAGTACAGGTTTATCAAGTATGATATGTAATTACTTAACTTAAAACAATGCTTTAGGAAAGAATCATAAAACAGCCTTTCATCTCCCTTTCGTCAGAATGAATGTTCAGGCAATGTTTGTGTGCTAATTTGTAGCTATTAGTGAGCATAGAACCAAGTGGATGAGTAAGGTAATCACTTTTCTGTTCGGTCAGCATCCTTGTTTTGTGGGCATAGGTGAGATTGGAGATAAAAGAGCAGCACTAACGGACTAAGTAGATTCAGTGTGAATATAGGCCCTGCAGAAAATAGCCTTGTAGCCTGTAATCTAGCAAATTATTACTTTAGTATTCTTTCCTCATGGCCCAGCACTGCTCTGTAGCTTGTTGTTTGGGGTATTGTGTAACTGCATGTGGATACCCAATGTTCAGGGACACCAAAAAATTGGTCAATAACAACATTATTGAAGTCTGGTACTGATTTTGGATGGTGATGTTCTGGATCAAACACTGCTTCAGCTAATCCAAATGTTATTAGCCTCAGTTGTACAGACCACTGCTCTACAACTTCGCTTTGGACATGGTGGGTGGGGATTCTCCACAGTATCTCTTTTCTAAGCAAATTATACAAATATCAGCCAATAATGTGCATCTTTCCTCCACATGAAACAAAATAGCTAAGATCATGATTATATAAGACCTCTGAAGATGGATGTTGTGAAGTGGAGCTGCCACAGATAAGACCGGCTGTTTCAGCACATCCCATAGATGATGAAATGGGCTGAGATCTGGGGAATTTGCAGGCCACTGTTACTAGGTACTAGGATCACTGTCTTCACAAGTCTTGGTTGCAAGTTGCTCCTCATAACTATTTGGCTCCTTTTGAAGAGATTCTGCATATGAGAAGCGAGTGTTCTCTTGCCATTTAATATATCCCAGACCAGATATTTCCATGCTCCACTGCTATGAGATAAGTGAGATCATTGTTACACACTTCATCTGAGTGTGGCATTAACTTTTTGAGGTCTAAATGCATTTTCTCAATTTTGCATGTCCTTTGTTTGCCTCGCTATGTAATGAGCAGGGATATCTCTACATTAGGTGCAGGTGGGGCCTGGCTTTACCAGATGTCGCTGTGGAGCAGTGTGTGATATAATCAATAATTTGTTAAATAAATTATATTAAATAATAAATATTATTTTCTAACATTGTTGTGTATTGACTTATGAAAATGGCAGTAGTTTCCAATACATTAAAAATATTCCTGTACATGTTCCGTAAAATCAGTACTTTCAGCAGTCTTCATTTAGTTAGTGTGTATGGGACCGGCCCGTCAGCATCAGTTTAAGCAAGTGAGCAGTAGAAAACACTGTGCATGTGCAACATGCTTTCAATAATGAGCTGTGGGGCACGTTTATGCTGCCCCCAAGCTGGGAGCAGCCAATAAATAATGAAAAATTTTCATACATGAGCTTATGTGAATATCGTTTACAGTTTCAGTGTTTCTACCCAACATCAGTCATCTGTTAGCTTCTGCTAGCAAGCCAATATGATGAATCACATCAACAATTGAGTCAAAGTGAACAGTTAAGATAACACACAGACAGTCATCTTACCTCAGTAAAAGGTTTATTTAAGGTTGTATTTAATTTCCTTTGGTCACAATAACCAAAGTAAAGCCAACGGAATACCACGAGTCAGTAAGTCTCCTGACGGTGGGGGTGCCGAGTTTGGTGGGAAAACGAGTGGCATGCTGCCCACAGAATTTTTGTGCCCCACCTGACTTTCTATTCTAGAGCCGCCACACTGGTAATGAAGTGACATTTGACCTAGATCACTCTGTGCAGATAAATCTGAATTTATGGATGAAATGTGTGTAATGGATTTTAAAGTTATAAATTTTTCTTACATTTGCTCATGTTTACTAATGGTTTGAGTCTTGGGTTCACACACATCTAAACATCTAAAGTGATGCAACTTCTTGGTTGCAGCTGTTAATTTATTCCATATGTTTCAAATGTTGACTGAATGAAGAAAACCGTTTAATCAAACAATGAATGACCTATGATGTGTTTCTCAGCATAGTAAACGTACAATCTCAAGATAACATGAAGGCAGTTCAGGAATAAAATGAATCATATTTCTGTGCTGTATGTGAACTCCAGAGCGTTAACGTAATGGCTAATAAGTGCATAAAGCTGTGTGTGGGTGCACTTTAAGCGGCTACATTGGCTAATTAGTAGGGCTGTCTACAAACATAATTGTGCTATATTACAAACATATTCTACAGTAATAACCTGTTTATTAAATGTGAACAGTGCTTGCTGGACAAACATTGAAAGTCATGTGAAAGTCATTAAAAGCACATTTTAAGGTTTTTAAGCATCTAGACATTGTAGTATGCAGTCTTGAGTTGATGGAGATTTCTGGCCTAACCGCAGTCATGACTTCAGTGTTTGAATATTAACAAATCTCAATTATTTTCATCAGTAATTTTTTTTTCCATATTGAAAAACCTCTTATAGTACCTAATATAGTTTAATCTTTTTTTAATCAATAGTATGATGATACTGGCACTCAGACTATATTCTCAAGGCTTTGCTTGAATTACCGTCTGGAGTTCAGAATTAAGTGCATAAGCACATGCATTTCTGAGAGACTTTAAAATAGATTTAGACTTTCAATTTGAGCAATCTCGAATGGAATTACAACACCACCCCCCGCCATCACCACCAAATTGCTCTTTTCCTTCGTGTCGCCCGTTTGGGTTCTATCTCACTTTTATCTACTGCATCCTCTGAGCGTCAGCATCAATCCCTAAAGTAATTATCTCAGCTCCTCCTCATTCCAAAAAGGCTAAATTTAAGTGAAGTTTTTAAGCTCCCTATGGCAGCCATGTTGCCTTTGATTAATGGCACCTCTATAAAATTCATACCACTGCAGTGTATCGGTTTACTCGTGTACATGTTCTAAAAGCACCCGAACAAAACCTTACACACACACCCTCTTGGGCCAGCAGATACCAGTGGGAGCGTAAGTGCAGTTGTGGTAGATTGGAACTGTCAGAGGTGTCACATTAAATGTGCTATTATTAAGTCCAGGCTGAATTTTATGGCCCTGCAGGGTCGTAAATTGGTTGGTCAGTTCCTTAAATTACGTGTCCATTGAGTGATGCGCTCTTTGCACCCACTCTTTCTTTTTTCCATCTTTTCTTGCTTTCTCGCTTTCTTTCTTTCTTTATAGACTAGCGACTCAAGCGCATCCATGCTGGCCACTCTGCCACCCTCCACTCTCCCTCACTGCTATTCTATCTACTGTCTCTCACTCGCCCTTATTTTCCCTCTGCCCCTCCCTCATCTCATGCACTTGCTCTTGACATCATGACTTTGGTTAAATGGATAGCACGAGTATAGAAAAGTCGGACCAGTCAGGGTTGCAGACAATTCTTCAGGGGCAAGCTATCCAAGAAAGGTCGAGACCGCTTGGTTCAAGAAGGTTCTCTTAGGGTCAGGGTGGTAACTATCCTTAACTGGTCTTCATTTTCTGGCTGGAGTCTTTACCCTCTTTGAGAATTTTCAAGAACCAGCTTCAGATGTGGCTGGGTGCGATCATTTCAGCATGTTAATGCATAAATATACACTATGAAAAGTCAACCCAAGTCAAAAATTTTAACTCGGCTTGAAGACCCAACACACAATATAGCGAGTGTTTTAGTGGAAGGTTTTCTTAACTCATATTTTTGTTCTGAATCACAGTTTGGTATGTGACTGTTGATAGTTAAGAATGTACATATTACTACACAGAGGCGGTTCTAGCTAGATTTACGCCCTGGGCGAAACACCCCTTGAAACCCCCCCCTGGCCGCCACCACTAACACAATGACACGTTACATATTTGTATTATTATATATAATGTTAAATACAAAAAGGAAATAAGAACAGAGAAAAAAACACAATAAATAAATGAAATACAGTATATAAATACCAATATAAATGGCACAAATCCTTCAGGTACTAATAACCATGCAAGTGAAGTGCAATCTAAAACTTGACTTTTCGAGCCTCCTTTGCTGCAAAATCATCAATTACATCGTCATATGAAATCTGTTGTGCAACTGTATGATTGATGCTGATGATGGCAAGTCCAGAGAGATGCTCCTGTGACATCTCAAGTATGTTTTAATAAGCTTCAGCTTGGAAAAACTCCTCTCTGCTTCAGCTACTGTCACTGGAAGGGTCAAACCAATTCTGAGTGCAGTCCACCGATTGGGGTAGATTTCTGTGAGCTCTTTCTCGTGGATGAAAGTCAGCAGCTCCAGTAGAGTCATGGACTTTGATGGAAGTTCAGGGAAATTCTTCAGCTCTAGAAATTCTAAACATCCTATTAACTAAGCACATCACACAAAACAAATCCAGTCAGAACATATGTGTGAATTTGCACTTGTTGTCTGGGTGAAATTAGTTGCATGACATGATGCCTCACTTCTAATTCTAATTCAGCAAAACTAAAAACCAAATACAGTCGCCCTCTGTGACTAATTATCAACATATTAGCAAGAGGCTAATAAATAGCCTATTGCCTAATGTCGATCACGTCACTCACAGAAATCTGCATACCTTTATCCTTTGTCTGTTTCTGCTCTTCTTCTTTTCTTTTTTTTCTAAACTGTGCACCTGATGGCTTTTTTGGTCTTTTACCTTGATCCATATTACCTTTCGACAACAGTCCCTTCACTCGTCAATCAACCAGAGTCACGTGACAAATTCACGTAGCCTATGACTTTTTTTTTTTTTTTTCCCCCACATAGCTAACCCAATTAATTACATGAAGGTATGTGGGTCTATGTTAATTTTAGGAATGAAATACAATTTATTTTAAAGCAGTTTGTGTTGTGTGGCCTGGGATCCGTCTATCCCCTCGCTTCGCCCCGTCCCCCTTGCCTCCTCTTACACACACAACCTGTATGACTCTCACTCCGCAGCAAGTTGATGTGACAGTGAGGGCGCCCCAGTGCCCACTCCACTAATCTGACATGGGAATGAGTGGTAGTCTAACTCTAACCCTCTACTTAAGCCCCAAAACTGGCGATTTTTTTTTTTTTTTTTTTTTTTTTGGTGGCGCTCGTGCGCCCTCAACTAGATTGCGCCCTGGGCAGTC
>BRDA01045644.1:1612-16622 GCA_036984385.1 Crenuchus spilurus
TACCTATAATCACCAGACGACCTCCAGTAAAACGTCCCGAGACCGAGACGAGGAGGACAAGGAGGAACGTGTTTCCTCCTCCATCGCCAGGACGACGACCCAACAACGGGAGGATACCGGGGGAGGTACAGAGGACCACATGACCGGACAGAGGACCATAGACGAGGTACGAGACCTGTGACACGACTGTCTGTGTCGTTTCGAAGAACGGTGTCGAGCGTAACTACACGGTAGGACCTACTCGACGTGATGGACTCGTTGAAGACACCCAACATCTGTAGCGGAGTACGATGGAGATACCACTCTCTTGACTGTCTTACGTTTTCACTGGTTTTGTAGTCGGTCTTTCCTACTCTTGTCTCTTTTCCAGATACCAGTGGTGGACGTCTTGGTGAGGACATATCCCCAACAGAACGATGCTACCTCCTCCTTTGTGCAAGGAGGAACAGGAGGAGCAGAGCCAGAGCCCTGCAAAATGACCTCCAGCAGACCACTAATATCCATGCTTCTGCTTAAACTGTCAGAAACAGACTCCATGAGGGTGGTATGAGATTTTGAGTATGATTCCAAATCCAAACCTCCAAGGGGTAATAATTTTGATTTACATTGATCATTTTTATGTTATTTTGTTCTCAACACATTCCACTACGTAATAAATAAAGATTTTCAACTGGAATTTATTAGTGTTCCCTTTATTTAACAGGTTCTTCACATTTACAAGCATGGTTCTTTGAAGAAGCATCCACTGAAAGGTTCTTAAGGGAAAAGTGCGTTTTCTGTGATATTTCAAGAATTCGTCTTTTGCATATTATATGACAAACGCTGCTGCACATCTCAGAACCATGTATAGTTATTTTGTCACAGGAAATAACATCAGTCAGTCAGCAAGCGAGAAGCAGTCTGAAATTTCTTAGCATGTCAGATTGATTTTGCGGATAATCGTTTTTCATCAGGAGCGTGATAAGTAGGGATATATGTAAAACCCAGATTCACTTTTGTGCTGAGCTCAAGAATTCTTCCCCATTCCCGCACTTCGAAAATGCTGTGTAAATCTGAAAGCCTTCAAATGCTTGAGTCAATTGCGGCTTAATCGAACCACAAGCTTCATCTCCTTTTGTTCTCCCTGGCTTATGGCAGCAGAAATTGGCAGCATCCCCCTGTAATTTTCTCCCAATGGCCAGGCCTGTGTGGGCTGTGTGCCATTGTTCCACCTATTCCTCTGTGTACTAGGAGGATCATTTCTATAGCCCTGGCAGGCAGAGGATTTTGTACTTAATTAATAACATTCCAGGGAAATGTACATTTCAGTGCTTGCAACTGTCATTTGGACACTCATCTTTGATGCTTTTAGCAACAAATGCTTTCAGCGTGAATGGAGATTCTTCAGTCCAGCTTTTAGTGTTTAGAGACATCAAAGGAGAGGATGCAAGCTAAATTTGTTCCCTGGCTACAAGGTTTTGTTCATTTTCAAGCAAATTAGCCTGAGTGTGAAGTTCCTAGCAACCAAGTCAGGGGGCAAATCTCATGTACACTCAGACACTGTGTCAGTTGAAAGGTTTAAATCTTCGTTTGCTCTTTTCCCTGTCCAGCTTCATCAGCGAGATGATTTAGGAGTTGGATTGAGAGGCCTTTTGGACGGCGGGACTGGCAGAAGAGGCATGGGAACTGTCTGTCCTGCATCGATCGTCTGTGGAGGAGTGAGATCTATCACGTATCGGCCTGTAGCTGTTTGAGGGAGGTTGGACTGGTGTTGAGAGTATTGGCAGACCTGATCCATAATAAATGCACCCAGCAGACTGTGGCGCCACTCTTGTGCATGTGCGAGTGTGTGTGTGTGTGTGTGCATATCTGCCTGTCTGTACTACATGCATGTGTGAGCGTTGGAATGCAAGTTTATATGTCTGTCTATGATTGTATAAAATGAAGTGCTTCCACAAGAATGATAGAGCTCTTTCTAAAATACCCGTACATGCAGACTTATGATTACACATCGTGAGACAGGGCTGTTTTGCAGGAGCGATGGAAGATGTGAATGCTCATAAAGAACACTGGCACCTCCAGTCTGTGTCATATGCTTTCCAAAATAAACATGTGTCATGTTTTTGATGGATAGAGGCAGTATAAGGATTACTTATCCTAATTTCAAAGATAATATATCTTTTTAATCCCTTTTTATCCCCAAGTGCATCACAGCCAACAAAACCAATCTGACAGCTCAGCCTTTAGAGCTGCGTCTGTGTGCTTTGTTCCACTGCTAGATGAGGTTTTGCTAGACTTTAACCCTAAATGCCTTCTGACACGTGTGCCATGCCTCCACATATACTTGGAGTGAGTTATTCAAACTCGTCAAAAGGAAATTACAGACTTGCGTTGATAGAAGGCACGACATGCACGTTAATAAATTGCTTCAATTATTGCGAGTGCGGTGCTTGTTAATATTTCCACTCTAGCTTACTGGTGCTTATTAAAAGCTTATATTATAAAAGTTTATCGTTGTTTTGGGGGCAATGATTATGGGCTGATGAATAACCAGTTTAAGCTGCTATCATCACAAAAGCATCTTTTTTTAATTAAGCGTTTTAATTATGCACATGCCTCTGACCCACCATCTCATGGTCTACACTTTTAATAGCCTTTATGATGTGAATATACAATCTTTTGCCATCTATGCCAGAGACAATGTGCCCCCTAGTGGATCATCAAAACATATATTGGATGAAGAGTCATTTCTGAGCCAGTCTTCAGTCTTCAGTCTAGGCAGTACATAAATGATCTCTGGGAAGTAACCTTGGAGGACTTGAGAGAAAATAAGTGGAAAGGTCTTGTCTTTCTTGTGCAGGCATCAGCATTTTACGTTTCCTGCATAAAGTGAGCCCAGAAGAAGCCCTTTACATTGTGTTTCTTAATGACTGGACCAAAAGAAATGCTCCAAAACAACAAAAAGAACATTTTTGCTTTCCCCTGTAAAATTAATGCTTTGGACAGTGATGACATGTCATTCTCGAGACCACATTTATGAGCTTTTATCCTGCTCTGAAAGAGCGCACTCACCTGCCAAAATCGCTCTCTGTTCTTGATGCAGATAACGCGTTGGTTGAGTTTATGATGCAAACTCTCCTGCAAAGCTCAAGCTGAAAGGGGGATTATTTGGAAACAGCTGAGCTTCTAAATAAGAATGTGACTATTCTGTTCAGACCATGGTGAAAGGGGGCTCTGGCATGTGAGAATCTGATACACAGAGTCAGAACCAAGATGAAAGTAATGGGAAAAGTCACTGAGTGAACTATAATTATCTGAAGTGCCAGAATAAGAAGACTGGAAGTGTCAGATTACCCGCTGCTGATGTGCCAACCTATAGGCCATAAAATCAGCCTCTCTGTGGGATTATTTGGAAATGCTTGAGTTTGAAAATGTGCGTCTGATTATTCTATTCAGATCCTGGCTGAATGTGGGAAAAGAAAAGAAAAGAAAAGGAAAAGATTTGAGACCTTTAAAACTTCTCAGCAGTCACTAGCTGGCAGTGTAATTGTGTCTCAATTGAATAGCAGACCTTATGGGCCACACGAGCATGTTCAGCCACATTAAAGTCTTTTCAAGGACTGCTTGATACAATGCTTTTTAAGTCATGTGTCCATCATAATAGAAATAGCAGATTTATAGTCTCCTACTGAGCCCCCCTACTCCCCCGACTCTTACCCATGCTGTGAATATTACCTCCTAAATCTTGCAGCTATGCTAGAGTTATTCCGGCTGGCAAGCAAGGGGCAGGCAGGCAGGCTGCAGAGGAGAGACGTGCACCCACATGTTGGCATGGGGAAAAGTTATCACGGATTAACGCCTTGTTTCAGCTCAAAGGAATGCCTCGCCATAACTGCCTGGGCGGGATGGCAGGGGCGGGACTGGGCTCGCTGGGATGTGGATGATGTGGAGGTGTTGAGTCACTTTTTCCACGGCTTTTCTGCTGGAGAAGAAAGCCTCTCCAGGCCCGTTGTGCAGTGACACCTCATTGACAGGTACGTCTCAGTGTCTGACCAGCAGGCCGCTCTGAGTAAATCTGTCGTCACACATCCCTCTCAGGTCTCACCCCAGTGCAAGGCGACACGGTTCTTGTCGGCCCCCGCAGGACAAGGCCCCTGGCAGACATGGCGTTTGACCAAGACCACCAAAGCATCCTGGCCAGTTCCTGTGAAATAGTTTAGATGGTTTCAAACCTCATCTAGGCCTAGATTCACAGGGGTTTAAGAGGTGCACAGCTCATGAGATACAAGCATTTTCCCAGCCATTAAAATTTGCTTAAAAAATTATATATATATATACATTTGAAATGACACATCAATGGAATATACATCAAAACATAAGAATATTGTCTAAAAGATCATGTTTGTTCATAATTAAATTCAGAAAGGTAAACTTATTAGCATGTTTCATAAGATCACACAGAAAATGATGTAGAATGCAGAAATCTGACACGTGTGTTCATTTATACATTCTGTACTTGCTCCTTTACATCAAATTACTGCATCAATGTGATGTGTCATGAAGGCAATCAGCTTGTGGCACTGCTGAGATGTTACTGAAGGCCAGGTAGCTTTGACCTTCTGTGTTGCTGGGTTGTGTGTTTCTAATCTTTATCTTGACCATAACCATAAATGCTTTATGAGCACAGTAGCCAGGACAGTAATACAGTGGTAACCCTACTAATGAGTATTCCAGGTAACGAGTCGAGATCTCGGAAAATTTTTGTTCCAGGTAAGGAGTAATATTCCAGCTAACGAGTAGCGTAAATTTCTTCAACTATGCCAAACCACTAGGGGCGCTGCAGTCGTAGCATCGCCTAGATGCTACCGTAGAAGAAGAGGTCAGTCAATACAAAGTGAAAGTGCCTGTTGAAAGCGACGCTAAGGTAGCAAAATGTAGTGAACAAGAAAGTTAGATACATTTTACTTTTACTTTTCATATGATAAGTGTAACCATGCAGCCGCCAGCCTACACGAGCACCGTCGGTCTCCCTCTCATTAGCGGCCAGCCTACACGAGTGTCGTCGTTGTCATGTTTATGTATTAAAACCCCCATATAAACACATTATTTAGCATATTAAAGTATACTGTATATTGGCCGGCTGACACGGATTAATCAGTTTTACATGTACTGTATTCTTATGGGGAAAATGCATCCAGCTAACGAGCAAACCAGCTAATGAGCTCAGCTCTTGCAGGGATTAAACTCCTAAGTAGGGTTACCACTGTATTATGGTTAGCAAATCATTTGGTAGTAGTTTTGGCACTCTGGGCAGGTGCCAGTCCTGCAGCAAAAGTCCTGGTATCTCTATAAAGTTTGTCAAGAGCTCTTAGCTGCATTGACTTTGGACTTGATAAAACCCAGCAGACCAACACCAGAAGATGATGTGGCAAACCAGTCGTGCCTCTCCACTCTTCATCAAGACAGTTGTACTTTGATTTTTTAACAAAATGCAAAATTTACTTTCATCTGAAATGAGAACCACGAAGCAATAGTCCAATTAATTCTTTATTCAAATTGTATTTGTTTCAATGAGATGTTTGTGTATCCAATATTTTTTTTTCTGTATTATATTTTACATGACCAGTTTCAATCTATCTTTAACCCCTACATTGGTTGTTTTTGTCACTGTACTGACAGATATATGTACATTATCCACATCCTGGTTAGCTGCCCTGTACAATGTGATGGACAATGAAGTAAATCGTATAGTTTGAAACTTTAACACCAAACTCTTATTTCAATCAACTGAGGAACATTTGGTATGTGCCAGGGTTTCGTAGTGGGGGGAAAGAGTTACCAGGGTCACAAATGTGGGGAGGGCCCTTGAGGAGTCTGGAATTTTATTTTCCTTTAAATAATAAGGAAATAATATTAAATATTAGGAGGGGGGCTCTGGGCACTACTTGTGCATAGGACCTAGAATTTGGTGCTACGCCCCTGGGTATGGGTTCTTTAAAGAAATCCAAAATGTCAAAATGTGAATGTGAAAGACTTCTTAAACTTTCCAACAGTCTCTAGCTAGCAGTGTAATTGTGTCTCAATTGAACCTCATATTTTATGCGCCACATGAGTACGTTCAGCCACATTAAAGCTTTTTCAAGTACTGCCTACGCAAAGCATTTTTAAGTCATGTGTCCATCATAATAGAAATAGCAGATTTATAGTTTCTTATTGAGACTGTTTTCCCTCATGTAGACATTTAAAATAAGAAAATGTAACACGTTATCATTTTTTCAGTGTTAAAGGTTGGTATGTGGGCCCACATTTCAATGCTTCACTCATATACTTACATATTCATTTCACATTAGTAATAGAAATATAAGTTGTAAGATTAATAATTAAATAACCAACACTGACTTTAGGAATTATCATGTAGAAATAGCTCTTAAAGACACATTTTAGATAGTTTATAAGAAGTTGTAATTGTAGCAAATATTTGTCTTTATTCCTTCATGCCAAACAATTTTAAGTGATTTGGTACATAACATGAAATGTTAAATAATAACTACCAAAAGGAAAAGAATGCAGGCTTCATCCCAAACAGTCTCACAATGAGGTGTACAACATTGATGGTCCATTATTCACTATTCCTATTTGAAGATTAGCTCATTACTGTGCAACAGCAGATTGCATTGCATAAACAACCTAAATGAGCCCACCTTTCTCCAAATATTAGCTAGCTCTAAGCTAATTTTTTCAGAGCCCACACATCTCCAAATATTAGCTAGCTATAAGCTAATGTGTTAGGAGCCCATCCATCTCCAAATATTAGCTATAAGCTAATATTTTAAGAGCCCAGTTCTCTAAAAATATTAGCTAGCTATAAGCTAATTGTTTTTGGAGCCCACACATCTCCAAATATTAGCTAGCTATAAGCTAATGTGTTAGGAGCCCACCCATCTCCAAATATTAGCTAGCTATAAGCTAATGTGTTAGGAGCCCACCCATCTCCAAATATTAGCTAGCTACTAGCTTATTCTAATGTATATAAGGCAGTGAAATACTGTATGCACTGTGAAGTACAGCATTAGTGTAATTACAATAAAGAGCAAAAAACTACATCAATATTTTGCTTGTTAGATAGTTTGTACTTTACAAAACTGAGACTAGACTAACAATGTTAGACAGTGAGGCTGGGTCTTAAGCAACACACTTTGGAACTTTACTTACTACACCACTAAAAGCACTTCTAACAGTGGTGTAATATTTTGACATGCTATTTAGTGTGACAGTATGCAGTTTGGGACACAGCCTGAGACTAATGTTACTTGACGCTTCATAGTGGTTTCTGACAACCTGAGAACTGTTAATGTTAATGTTAGCTAACCCAAACCATGGTAGTATGTTACCATAACAAGACGTTACACAAGCTGTTTTCATAGCTAGAGTTAGCTGTTGTTGCTATTTGTCAGGTCTTACTTAGTGACCTCAAGTTCGAAGCTGGTGACCACTAACTTCACAAACTGGAGGCGGTGACGAGGTGAAAACTGATGCCAGTTAAGCTGGTGATTGGAGGTACAGGTACCTCAACACAGTCTTAACAAAGGATAAAAGAAGACCCAGCACCAACACACTACATGTAATGTGAAGGTTGTCTAACTGCATTAATTTACATTTGGTACTGCACTTCCCAAAGTTAGTTTTTTCTCCCCCATATTGGTTTTATTTTATTGGTTTAGTTCATTCAGGGACTGCAATACAGGTCTCATGTTGTTGTGTATTATAGAGAAAATGTAAAACATGATAAATAATCATTTTCATAAATAATGCATAAATTACATAAAAAATATTACATAAATGAACAATTGAACAATTGAACAACAATTTCTTATTCATACACACATATACTTTACATTTTTATATTTATATATTTCTAATTTTTCTATTTATTTTAAATTTTATACTTTATCTTATGCAACTTTTGCGGTTTATTTTTTAGATTTTACTTTTTAAACTTACACTTTTTAATCTTAAATTATAATAGCTTTGTGTGGTTAGACTGTCGTCTAAGCATTTCACTGCAAGTTGTACTATATATTACTATGTATGTGACAAATAAAATTTGATTTGATTTATTTGTTAACTTTGGGTGATCAAATTTGCCTGTTGTTCCTTTAAAGAGTCTCAGGCAGACTTTAAGCCTAATCCCATTTAAAGCACAGTGACTATGAAACTCCACAAAGGTTTTTATAGTCTAAGTAGTACCTGCCTTTTTGCAATAGACCTGCCACTGTACATCAGACACATACAGAAAGAGAAAAGCAGAGCAGGGAGAGGAAGGCAGAGGGACAGGCTCCAAAGAATGGGAGTGTTTGACGTGTCCTCTGCAGCTTGATGGATGGTTCAGGAGAGTATTAGTGTGTCCCAGTCTGGTGTTGGATTGTTGTCATAGTGTAAAAGTGCTGCTCCTTCATCCAGGGCTTCAGAGTGAAATTCCCTTTTGTTTACGTGATGACGCTCAGTGGCAGACTCTGCAGTCATAACAGCTTCACAAAGACAGTTAACACAAACCTGCGATCTGCCACTGCAAACACAGCTAAAACAGCTGAGATAAAAGTAATACAGGAGAAGTCTTCCACTGAGCTATAGGAGCAGTATCAAAAGTGGCAGGACACAGCTAGAAATCTCAGATTGCTGTGGCTGCTGAGTCTAATATCAAACTATTAAATTTAGGAAAAGTCTGTGAGCTT
Organism: Crenuchus spilurus; assembly: GCA_036984385.1. Lineage (NCBI taxonomy): Eukaryota > Metazoa > Chordata > Actinopteri > Characiformes > Crenuchidae > Crenuchus > Crenuchus spilurus. Next base: position 10,324 of record BRDA01045644.1, read on the forward strand.
CTGAAGTGAGCTAAACAATGATGTGCTACCTCATAGGAAATATTTAGAGACTAGTATACATATACATATACTAGTCTAATGACCCTAGGTTCTGTATAAGAGCATACACACACACACACACACACACACACACACAGATATATATACACTACCACATATAAGTTTGGGATCACCCAGGATTTTCCATGACAATCTATACTTTTATTTCAGAAGGGCCCTATTAATAATAATAATAATAATAATAATAATAATAATAATAATATTATTATTAATTAATAATAATTAATAATAATATAAATTTATTATTATTATTATTTAATTAATTAATTTTTTTTTTTTTACTATAATAAAGTCCACAAATGCTGCTGCTCCAGATACTCAGTCCTCTATGGTAGAAAGGTGAGGCAGGACAGTGTCACTGTGTTTAGTTCACAAGTTGTTGATGGTGAGTTTAGAAGAGTTTAGAAGATTTACTACAGCTGTTTAATCTCCACCAGAAGTTTAACACATTGTGTGTGAGACGTCACTGGACATACATACATATACATACACATTACACTTATATAGTGCCTTTCTAGACACCCAAGGACGCTTTACAATCAACACACACTCCAGTGAGAAGCGGCAGCCAGTCGCGCACAGCGTACTCTCAACCGGAAGCGACCGTCCACCTGGAGGACTGCATCGAGCACTAGGGGGATCACCCAGGACAGAGTGCCAACCATATCTGGGCATACATACATACATACATTCACACACACCAGGGTAATGTTTTAGAGTATCCAATCCACCTAATATCCATGTTTTTGGACTGTGGGAGGAAACCGGAGTCCTCGGAGGAAACCCACGCGGACACGGGGAGAACATGGAAACTCCGCTCAGATGCGGACTCGAACCCAAGACCTCAGCGCTGAGAGGCGAACGTGCTAACCACTAAGCCACCGTGCCGCTCGTGCCGACATGACTCTGTCCTACCTCACTCTTCTAACATAAACGTTTGAGTGTCTGATGCAGCAGAATTTGTGGATTTTATCATCAAATCAAAACAAAAACACAGAAATAAAAGTCCAGGTTGTCACAGATGTTCAGTTTAATGTGTGATCCCAAACTTTTGAGCGGTAGTGTGTGTTTGTATATAGATATACTGTATATCTGTGTGTGTGTGTGTGTGTGTGTGTGTGTGCTTATAAGCTATTATACAGAACCTAGGGCTTATAAGTGAATACACGACTTAATGTTTTCTTAAAATATAAGATGTTATTTTATTTCATTTATATGTGATACTATTTCATATGATTTGTATAACAGGTGGAGCCTTGGCTTGGTGTTTGTGGGCATTGTTATGTGTGAACTGAATGTATAGGGGAGCACACTTTGTGGTTGTTAATCACAATGAGGTTGTGTACAGTAAAACACTGGCACTCCAGGTGAATTTCACAGTAATCACTGTAGTTTGTTGAGTAAATGTCAAATTTTACAGCCCTTACTGTGATTTTAATCCTGTAAAATGACAGTAAAATTACAGTAACATGTAATACTGTATATGTACAGTACCTTTAACAAAACAAAAGTATTCAAAGTAGACATGAGAAGATATACAAACAGAGTTACAGTAGTACACAGAGGAAATACAGACGAGGAGTTTGAAGAGTCTAAATTAGAGACTATCTTGTTGAGATGAAGAACTGACTGAAGTGTTCACAGCAGAGAGAGAGAGAAAGAGAGAGAGAGAGAGAGAAAGAGGGAGAGGGAGAGAGAGAGATGTTATTGCGCTGGAAGATGGATTGGAGTCTGGCGCGTGTGCCAGGGGGGAGACTCCACATTTCCAGACTGGCTCTGTTCTGCTCTGGCGGGTGCCTGAATGTGTGTGTGTGCATGTGTGTTTCTATATGTGTGTGTGTGTGTGTGTGTGTGTGTGTGCGTGTGTAAAGGGGGTTACACTGCAGCACACTGTTCAAACTGTTTATGCATACCAGCCTGCTCTGAGTGCCTCTTTGTCATGAGCTGTTTACACAAACTTATTTTGGGAAAATTCCACATGACTGGACAGGATTTCACCATAAATCATTGAATCTGCAGCTTTGTGTAATGATAAGTTCTGTCAGTCATTTAGTCCTCCTGAGCTGTCTTGCTTTTCACATCTGCTTTTTTATTTTATGCCAATCTTCAGGGACACCGTGTGCAAGAATGTGTGCTTTGGGCGAGTTAGAATCTGATACTGTTTAATCCAACACTCAGCTCCTCAAGATCAGACTTCATTTTCATTGTTGTAAACCTCACTAAGCTCTGCTACTGTGTGTGAGATGATGTGCTATATATACTGTCTCCACTAGATGGCGGTAGAGAACCAGAGCACAAGCTCCATACACTTTCACGTCAGATTGTTATGGTAATGAAGGCAACACTCATCTATTACATCATCATGTTAGATTGTTACTCTTTTTGTAAACTTTGATTATACAATTTAAAGGTTAAATATTAAATCTTGACAACTGTGTTTTTTCTCCAAAATCAGGAATGATTAATTAATACAGAACATAAGACAAAAGACAAAATTAGCAGATACAAAGTAATAGCTCAGAGCTACATTAAACTATTTACAAAAAGAATTGCCTGACATGAGCAAACAGAGCAATACATTCAATTAATTCATTGTAAATAATAAGAGTAACAGTCCAATTAATCAAATAGATTGCACAAATTCATTGACTTATGATCTCATTTAACTTGTTGTGGAAGAAAAAAAAAAAAAAATATTTATGACAAAAAATGATGTGATCACAGTGCTACTTGCTTTAAGTCAGTGATGTCCTCAGTTTTTGTTTGGTACAATCCCTACAGAAATAAGAGAGATAAAAGTGATTTTAACTGCTTATATGCTATACATGTATGATGAAGGTAAGATGTGCAGTTTACTGTACCTTTTTCTTTCCTTGTAGCATCTGTAGACATGTAGCAGTGATGCAAACAAGCACCAGAATTGCAGCCACTGCAGCAAGGCTGATGAGCACAGTCAAATGTTCTGATTCAACTAAAAACACAAACGTAGAGACAAAGTATGTAATCTTAAATACTGAATTTATCATTATTTGCTTTCTTTAAGAACCTACAAGTCAAAAACTTTGGACACACTTCTGGACATTCTGTGATTTTTCATTATTTAAAGATGTTCTGCATTGTAGATTAACACCAAAGTCATCCAAACTGAATAAACACATATGTAATTATTTAGTAAACAAACAAGTGTTAAACAAACCAGAACATGTTTATATTTTACATTCTTTAAAGTAGGCACCTCTTGCTAAGATGCAGCTTTCTTGGCATTTTCTCAGTCAGCTTTATGAGGTAGTCACCTGGAATGGCTTTCAGTTAACAGCTGTGTCTTGTCAAGAGCTCATGACTTGCATTTATTGCCTCTTAATGTGTTTGAGACAGGTGGGTGCCTACTTTCAAAAATCTTTAAATCTAAAACATATTTTGGTTTGTTTAACACTTTTACATTTACTACATGATCTTATCTCTTAAAGCTACAGGTGGATTTATGTTACTGTGCCTTTAAGACTGAAATATGCAAAAGACCACTGATCTGCATTGTACCTCACTCAAAAAGCAGTCTGTTCTGAAAGACGTATTATTTAAAAAAAAGTTGGCCATAAACTGATGTAATGGATGGTGTAGGCTATATGTACATGGCAAAAAAAGCTTCTTTGTAAAAATGGTTTTCGTACTATAAATATTAAAGCCAGTAAGATTGTAATGAAGGGAAGGTCATGCACTAATACACAAGATGTCCAACATATAACACTAACTTAACCAAAAAAGCAAAAGTGTTACATTATTCCACTTTCTTACAAATGCTTAGACAGTCTACAGACTGAACTGTTGCACAATATCAAGATAACACCTCAGATTCTTATTAAGATATTTACTTTATCTGAAATATCCAAAGTCCACTGCTTTATGTAATCATGAAGACCCTTTTTCTACTACAGTAGTTATCTATTAAATAAAAAATATAAGTTCCCTTTAAACAATTAAAAAAGAATATTAGCCCTGTTGTACTGATAATTTTAAATATGCTGAAACCTACCTGTGGGGTCACATGATACTCCACCAGAGAGTAGAAGGTGCCTGGTATTATCCAGCGAGCCATCATTGACATCAGGCTTTATTCCCAGTAGGTGGCACATTAATGGGTACACATTGACTGTATCAAAGGGTCCTGACAACAGATTTTGGTGGAAGTCCGGTCCCACAGCCCTGAAGAAAGGCTTCATGTCCAAGAGATTGTTGTCAAAGCCATGCTCTCCTTTATTAGACTGAAATGTGTAAAACTGGAAATAGCAATGAAACAGCATTAATATACATTTCATTCATTTACTTGGAAGTTTAGGAGAACTCCAGAGAGTTCCCTGCAAAATTCAACTGCAAAGTCATACAGAGTAGTTAGCCATTTTATTTGCTAACCTTATACGGTAACCTTACATGTAATGTCTATAATGGTGAAATAATTGGAAACATAAATAAGTTTGCTTTTGGTATTATTTTACTCATATTTTATGAATTGTACAACACCACAGGAAAAGTTGGGACAGTATGGAAAATAAAAATGCACCGTTTTTTACATTTACTTTGACTTTTATGTCATATTTTGTCTGGTCAACTTGATTTATTAATATATGTCCACTCCTGTATTTCAGGCCTATTACACATTCCAAAAGAGTTGGGACAAAGGGCTAGTAATGAAGAAAAAACTAAATAATTATGTGATTTCAAAGAAATTAAGTCGACAGGTGATTGTAATTGATGATTTGGTACAAAAGCAGTATCCGTGAAAGGTTGAGGAATTTCAGTGCGTAAAGCACAAGAGCTCAATCTTAAGCTGAACCGCCTTGATCTTCCTCAGATGGCACTGCATCAAGAACAGTTAGTCATCAGTAGCATCATATAATCCCATGGGCAAGAGGTTACTTTGGCAAACTTTGTTCACAAATGCCACTTAAAGTTTTACTGCGCAAAAAAACGAAACGGTATCAACCTCACTGGGCTGAAAGGCTTCTGGGATAGATCATCACACAATGGAAATGTGTACTGTGGTCAGGAGAATCAGTATTCCTGATGTTTTTTTGAAAGGAATGGATGCCATGGCCACTGGACGAAAGATGAACGGGATAATCCAGACTGTTATCAGCAACAATTCCAAGGTCTGTCATGCTACAGGGTTGTGTCAATGCCCTTAGCAAAGGAAATTGTTCACAACTGTGATGGCAGCATTAATGCAAAAACATTTAGGGCAACATATAGCACACTGCCTTTAGAATGACACCTTTTCCAGGGACATACAGTACATGCATTTATAACAAGAGAATGCAAAACCACATGCTGCACATATTACAAAGGCATGGCTACACAGGGCAGCATTACAAAGTGTCAGATGGTTTACTGTACCAAATTTTTTTAGTGTTGCAGTCCTGAAATGTACAAGTGGAGGTATTTTAATAAATTAAATAAAGTTGACCAGACAAAACAAGTTGACCAGAAATATATTGGGTTGATACTCTCTGCAATTAAATAAAAGTCAAAATAAAAGTAAAAAACAGTGATTTTTATATTTGTATTTGCAATACTGATTTCATGTATTTTTTAAAAATGCATTCCACTGGATTTACCCACCATAAATTGTTGCTAAAACTTCATAATAATTTCCAGCACCAGAAAACATATCACACCTGAATTAGTTCAGTAGAGTTACAGTGGTACCCCTACTTACAAGCATCCCCACTAACGAGTATTCCAGGTAAAGAGTCGAGATTTCTGAATATTTTTGTTCCAGGTAACGAATAAAATTCCAAGTAACGAGTGGCCTAAATTAGTTCAAGTCATTACCTTTGACCGCTGTCCAGTGAAAGTGAAAGTGCTAGTGAAAGCGATGCAAAGAAAGCAAAAGGTAGTGAACAAGAAAGTTAGATACATTTTACTTTTACTTTTCATATGATAAGTGTAACCATGCCATACACGTACGCCCGTCCTCCTCTCCTCCTTAGCCGCCAGCCTACATGAGCACCGTCGGTCTCCCTCTCCTTAGTGGCCAGCCTACACGAGCGTCGTCGTCATTTATGTTTTAAAAACCCATATAAACACATTATTTAGTATATTAAAGTATACTGTATATTGGCCGGCTGACATGGATTAATCAGTTCTACATGTATTCTTATGGGGAAAATGCATCCAGCTAACGAGCTCAGCTCCTGCACGGATTAAACTCGTAAGTAGGGTTACCACTGTACATTTAAGTTCTA
>BRDA01045651.1:0-10559 GCA_036984385.1 Crenuchus spilurus
CATTACATGCACGTTTTTGCCTTTAACCTCAATGAATTTAAAATAATGTTTATATCGCCACCTTGAAAATGCTAACTTTTCTTCGGATTGCTCCTGATTCGCCATTTGTGTCGTGTGTCACTGGTGTGCTTCGGCACACGTGTAAAAACACTGGCTCTGATTGGCTACCATAACGCTGCCTTAGCCAACCGCTTACTGACTTAAGTTAAACAGGTGTTACACCGAGAACTGTGACCTATCGAGATTTGTGACTTCTTCTATCAAGCCTAGCCTGGGCAGAGGTCCACTCTGATTACTGGTAGTATATCAATATATAGTAACGCACCGCTTTTAATGACCAGTAACGTCAACGGCATTGTAACGACAGGAAAAGTAATTAATTATTTTATCCTGTTACTGACAAAATGACGTTGTTACATAACACCGTTATTTTTAACGCCATTATTCCCAACACTGCATACTTGTGCATCTACAAAAATGTAATATTAGAAAAAACACATTGTTCATACATACATACTACACATTCATTTCATTATAAAGTGACAGGTTTCACACTTTTGTTATTATGCTGAACAGTACGACTTATAACTCATAACCTCAAATTACTAAAATAACTAATTTAGAGTTTGAGTAAACTATTCAAACAGCGTCAACATTAAAACAAAACCTCCATATCAAATGTGTCACTTTAAATGCAATGAATATAAAATATATGACCATTTTGAATGAACTTATGAACACAAATTATGTTTTTTCTCCATTTGCTCTTTGAAGGCTCATGAGACTTAACTGAGATTGTAAAATTCATCAGCGTTAAAAACTTTTTTGAGATTTATTTGAGATATGAGAGACAAACATTGTAATAGCCAATCACAGCATTAGAGCTGAGAAGACATTGAGTCCTGGATGAGAAACAGTTGAGACCATTCCTGTCTTTGGTTAATATGAGTGTTATCTGAGCAAACCAAGATCTGTATTAGTACTGTAGATCTGCTGAGATCTGTATTAGTACTGTAGATCTGCTGAGATCTGTATTAGTACTGTAGATTTGCTGAGATCTGTATTAAAACTATAGATCTGCTGAGATCTGTATTAGTACTGTAGATCTGCTGAGATCTGTACTGTAGATCTGCTGAGATCTGTATTAGTACTGTAGATCTGCTGAGATCTGTATTAAAACTATAGATCTGCTGAGATCTGTATTAGTACTGTAGATCTGCTGAGATCTGTATTAGCACTGTAGATCTGCTGAGATCTGTATTAAAACTATAGATCTGCTGAGATCTGTATTAGTATTGTAGATCTGCTGAGATCTGTATTAGTACTGTAGATCTGCTGAGATCTGTATTAGTACTGTAGATCTGCTGAGATCTGTATTAGTACTGTAGATCTGCTGAGATCTGTATTAAAACTATAGATCTGCTGAGATCTGTATTAGTACTGTAGATCTGCTTAGATCTGTATTAGTACTGTAGATCTGCTGAGATCTGTATTAAAACTATAGATCTGCTGAGATCTGTATTAGTACTGTAGATCTGCTGAGATCTGTATTATGACAAGTGAGATCTCAGGAGAAACATCTGAGCAGCAGATGCAAACAGGATTACGTTATGACAACGTTGTCAATGTTCTTGCAACATTGATGTAATGTTGTGACAAGGTTATATGCACTTAAGGTCTCCATCTCATTGTTGGCTTGGAGACACTACTGAGCCGTTAAGGAGGTTTTTGTTTCTGGTGTCAAATAAAGAATTTTATTTGAATGACATAGTCATGCACAGCATGTTTTTTCTTACTGTTGTGGTCATTCCTGGTGAGTTCTCTTCTTTCTGCTGCATGTGTGTATATGTATGAATGCACATACATGAGCCGGGGGGCAGAAAATGAGTTTTATTTCTAATGACAGCTCGTAAGACCTCCACATGGATAGGTCACACTCGCTTTGTCTGGAGCCCACACACTTTTCCTTGACACCCTTTTCTTCCACGACTCTCTGCAGATGTCAAGAACCAGATTGGTCTAAGCGTGGTGAGATGACATCTCTCTAGCTGTCTAAATTCAGATAGTCATTATGGACACTCCATGCACCATGTTAGAATGCTTTTGAACAACAGCGGTAGGTCATTTTGCTCTCTCTCAGCGAGTTTGGAAGCAGTTGGATCGCTAAAGTGAAACCTAGTGAGTGAGAAAATTGGCTTCAAGTGGATGAGAAGAGATGAAAAGGCTGGAGCTCTTTCTATCATTATGTCTGGTCAATATTTTGGAAATAACATAGCAGCATGGTATTTAATCACACATGCAATGACACATGGAGCTGCTGTAAAGGCCAATAAGCAGAAATATTTGAAAGAGAGGGGTGCAGAAATATCATTTATCCATAACGTTTAAGTGAAATGAGCGTTGCCTGAGGGTAGCAGCTATCGAATACTGTTCTAAGAGTGTAAGAGTAGTTCTGAAGATGAACAGGGAGCTGAAAAAAGTGGTAAAATAATAATAAAATGACTTGGCCTGGTCACAGGTTGCTTTGAGACTGGCTGTGAATGTAATAAACATTGAGAGTCATTGGGTTATTTTTGAATACTTCTGATTTTGCCTTTATATAGCACATTCGAAATGTTTACCAGGACAATGTTTCAGGACATAACGTTACCTACTAGAGCAGATCCAGAAATGAGTGTGTTAAAAAAGTTAATTTGTGTTCATAATTCAGTTCAAAAATGTCATGTGTAATATTTATTACACATAAAGTGACACATTTCAAGACTTTGTTTTAATGCTTTTACTCTTTTTATAGTAATTTACTCAAAATTAAATATTCTAACAATTTGAGATATTATGAGACATAAAATATGACATTTAACTTTTTTAATTCAATTCTAAACCCAAATTAACTTTTTTGCAAAGTTCTGTTTTTTTTTAGATTCACTAGTGTACTTCTTTAATAAACTTTAACACTTTAATTTTAACAGTGACTGGAGCACTTTAAACATGTGAAATATTAGTATATGTTATAAAAAAATGGAGATCAAATGATTTATCCAACTACTTACAACAAAAAGCAGGTGTGAGGGCTTTTTTGTCCATTGTGGGCAGTGTTGGTACAATGTTTAGCTTTCTTAGGGCATTTTCACAGCGGTATTTCGTTTGTCAGCTGCCGCGCAGCACTCACCTGTCCCGGGTCTCAGCTTAATTCTGCTGTTTAACTGTCTTGAGAGCCCTCACGCGAGATAGTGCCACGCGACACAGTCTAGCGGTGGGTTAGTGACGCGTGACAGCAGCAGAAGTTTTAGCACTAACCGGCTCTCCATTTAGCACAAACTTGTATAATGACAGCATAGTCGGGTTGAATCGAGGTCGGATCATATTTTCACTGCAAGCGAACCGCACCCAAGTTCGTTTGGGACCGGACTGAGACAACCTTCTCTCGTGGGTCTTGGCATGGTTTGCTTGATCTGCACCTAAATTTGATTACTGTTTTCACACTGGATTAAACAAACTGAACCAAGGGGACAAACAAACTTCGTTTTACCCAGACAAAATAGTGCTGGTGTGAAAATGGCCTTAGTGGTCATCCTGCCCCTCCTGCCTTGCTACTTTATTTATAGATGTGTACATCTTATTTTTTATCAAATTTAAATGAATATATCTCTGTAAAACTAGAATAATCACAATTTTGTATATCAGTGCTCAACAAGTGTTGTCTTGAACCAGGTATGTGATTTGGTGCTGGCCCCTGAGCATTATGGGTATAATATTTCCTGTTTCCATGATTTTGTCTACATCAGTAGAATAGCTGTTAAAATATATGCGGCTAATTCCTCTTAATGGAGCATGAAGCAGATGTTGGGCTTTTTATCCTCGCCCAGCTTACTCCAATGGCCGGCGTAACGGGACTTGTTCCGTACCTACTATCTGAGGTCTGCAGAGAGATGCGCAAGGTTACAGCACAGAGTGGCCTTTCTGGGTGCTTCTTCTTCAGTGGCGCTGAGGCGAGAATGAGTATTTTCAGAAGCTAATTAACTGGGGGCCATCTTCATCACATGGCCATTATGCGGAGAGGCAGGGCCTGCAGGGGCGCGGGCCACTCTCTCTGCACTTAGCCCCGCCGCTGCTTTAATTGTGCAGAAAATGTAATTTGTGTCTCAGTTCAAGTTCCCTCTGAGAGTGCTGTTCACAGTGGGGGACTCCGGGAGCATGAATAGCTCTGCCATTCAACCAGAAACGTGTGTGTGTGTGTGTAGGTGTGTGTGTGTGTGTGTGTGTGGCCGCGTGTCCTTTCTGGACGTTTGCAGCTTTATGAGCCACTTCTTTTCTCTCATCACAACGTGTTCTTTCTTTGCTCCATAAACATGGCTATTAGTTATTGTTGATTACAAATCACATGCTATTGTTGAGGAAGCACAGTTTAATGGAGAGTTATGATTATATTCAATAAAGCACAATGGGTAGTTAAATTATAATGTCCCAAAAAAACACAACCTCCAATGTAGGCCATTAGCAGCACAAATGCTTCAGATGGAAACAACATTTTTTATCTTCCTGATAATGAAACACAATACAGCTCCAAAAATGACAATATGGTGGAAAAGCTCATTTGTGCTCATAATTGAATTCAGAACGGTAATTTTTTATATTCACTGCATGTAAAGTGACACATTTCAAGCCTTTATTTGTTTTAATGAAATATTCCACATTTCCAAACTCCAGAGCCAAACTGATCAATATTCAGACATAAATGCTTAAAATACGTCACTTTATAAAAGATGAAATGGTTGGTTAAGGTCGCACCTGTGCTGTGTTTGTATCAGCTATAGAGAAAGTTGATGGTACATACAGTACATAAAAATAAAGCAAGACATTTGCTGGTGGATTGCACTCTGCTACAACTGACTAGTGTGCTCACTTACAGATATACACTATCAGCCAAAAGTTTGAGAACACCCCGGTTTTTCCAGGTACTTATTGAAAATGATTGAGTTTAATGTCTCATTGACTGAAATGAAAGCACAGGAGTTAAATAAAAACTCATGGAATCAGTTTAAAGACCAAAATGTGTCTAAACTTTGGACACAAAGCTGCACCTTTGTCAGATATAACAGCTGAACACACTCGTGACATTCTTTCTATAACAGACATCAAACATTCTTCAGGTCATCATTAGTTCCATGTAAACGTCTGAAGATATAAAGTACACTATGTATCATTAGATTATATTAATATTTTGTATATTAATACAGAAAAGAAGCATCAAAATGTTTAGATATGCATTTTGTTTATCAAACAGTGGGTATTAAAATGATATCATCTAAGAACATGATCTCTGCTCTGTTTTTTATTGCTGCAGACTGTAGAAAGCAACATCCTCTCTCAGCAACAGGAAACACAATACATGTGATGGGTTTAAAAGAAGTGTCATGATCTTAGCAAGTTATCTTTCTCAACTCTGCCTGTATAATGGCTTCTGACAGCCAGGTATTATAGCAGTTCAGCACAGAGTAGGGATTTAGACGGATGAGGCTGGCAGAAGGGTGGGGGTAAAGAGGGGTGGGAGGGCTGGAGAGGCACATATATTTGGAGTGGTGAAGAAAAGTGAGATAAAAACAGAGAGAGAGAGAGATGAGACATAAAAACCCAAAGAGTGAGACCGACACGGGAAAGCGAAGAAATAGTGTGCGAGGAGAAATCCTCTACACAAGCTTCACTTTACCTGGGTCTGCGTTTGCTGTGATGGTGAAAAAGTGCTGATGGGTTGCGTTCCAGCGAGCTTTTCAGCAGCTCAGGGAAAAGTGCTTACTGGTTCTCCTTGGAAAAGGGAGAAGGGCTTGAGGAACGTTTCTTCCGCCTTTGTTTGGAGACTTTGCAGTGGACAGCAATTTCTACACCCTCCCCTTCTTCCCGTACCACCACCACCTCCACCTCCACCACTACCCTTCTCTCTTTTCTCATTTTCATTTCCCTTTTCATTCCGCTTGTTTCTGGCCTGCTTCTGCGAGTTGCTTTCCCGACACTGTGATTCAGCTCTGGAACTTTTTTTGGAAGAATCAATATGTTCCAGGGAGTCACTTAAGACCTACCAAAGCCAAATTTTTAGCCCAATCAATGAGACTGTAGAGTCAGTCCTGGTATATGATACATGATACAGCAGGACCAACTCCTCAGCTATGCCAGGTTACATCTGATAACCATCATACCAAAGCCATAAACATCAACACAACAAACACCTGCAAATATACATTCAACTGCTGATTCAGTTCTGTTATCTACTTCTTTTCAGACTATTCTACAGTAGAATATTCTTCTTATTGACACTGCTCTAGAGTGCTCTCACAGTCAAACTATTCTAGAAATGTCTTGCCCTTTCACTCTGTGCTCTCCATATTCACAATGTTCCAGAATGCTGTCTACATCCATACAGTTCTAGAATGCTCTCCAACTGGTAACTGTTCTATAATGCTGGTTACATCCACATAGTTCTAGAATGCTCTCCACATTCCCACTGTTCTAGAATGCTGCCTACATCCACACAGTTCTAAAATGCTCTCCTACTGATAACTGTTCTAGAATGCTTGCTACATCCACATAGTTCTAGAATGCTCTCCACATTCACACTGTTCTACAATGCTGTCTACATCCATACAGTTCTAGAATAATCTCCACATTCACAATGTTCTAGGATGCTGTCTACATCCACATAGTTCTAGAATGCTCTCCACATTCCCATTGTTCTAGAATGCTGCCTACATCCACACAGTTCTAAAATGCTCTCCTACTGATAACTGTTCTAGAATGCTTGCCACATCCACATAGTTCTAGAATGCTCTCCACATTCACACTGTTCTACAATGCTGTTTACATCCATACAGTTCTAGAATGCTCTCCAACTAACAACTCTTCTAGAATGCTGGCTACATCTACATAGTTCTAGAATGCTCTCCACATTCACAATGTTCAAGAATGCTGTCTACATCGATGCCGTTCTAGAATGCTCTCCAACTGGTAACTGTTGTAGAATGCTGGATACATCCACATAGTTCTAGAATGCCTGCCACATTCACAATGCTCTAGAATGCTGTCTACATCCCAACAATTCTAGAATGCTCTCCACATTCACACTGTTCAACAATGTTGTCTACATCCATACATTTCTAGAATGCTCTCCAACTAATAACTCTTCTAGAATGCTGGCTACATCTACATAGTTCTAGAATACTATCCACATTCACAATGTTCTAAAATGCTCTCTACATTCACACTGTTCTACAATGCTGTCTACATCCATACAGTTCTAGAATGCTCTCCAACTAATAACTCTTCTAGAATGCTGGCTACATCCACATAGTTCTAGAATACTATCCACATCCACAATTTTCTAGAATGTTCTCTACATGCATACAGTTCTAGAATGCTCTCCTACTGATAGCTGTTCTAGAATGCTGTCTACATCCACAAAGTTCTAGAATCCTCTCCACATTCACACTGTTCTAGAATGTTTTCACTCTTTTAGCCTGAACAAAACCCACATATGAGTTTATAAAAGATTTTCTTCTTGTACACTGTTCTCCTTTAATAATGTTCTAGAATGCTTTTGATTTACAATTTAATGCAGTTCTAGAGTGCTCTTTACATTCATACTGTTGTAGAATCTTCTCCACATTCACGTGGTTTTAGAATGCTCTCCATTTAATGCTTTTCTAGAATGTTTTCCACATCCATACTGCTCTAGAGTGTGATCCACATTCATACTGTTCTTTAATTCTCTGCTCATGGATGAGGATACTCTAATAACAGGCAGTCCGTTGTTCTGTAACACAGTGAGCTGCCACAGCTGACTAAATTCACCTCATTCTGGATTTTTAAAGTGAGATGCTTTAGAACATGACATTTAGTTTTGACAGATTGACTGTTGATGGCAGAATCAATAAAAACTAAATCATTTGAATCACTTGAATCTGAAAGAATCATTCAAATCATTAAATGTTTGGTTCATTTGTATCAGTTAACTGCCAACTTTCAGTTGGAACAATTTACCACACTAGAAGTTAAGGACATTGCATTACTGCAGTGCGCCCTTGTGACATCAGACATCAGAGCTATAACAGTATCACCACTCTGCTCTTTTCATGCTCTCTCACCCCCTCTATCTTTAACTCTCTTTCTATCCACTCCCTTTGCTTTCTATTCACTCTCTCACCCATCTTTTAGCCCAAACTCTGTCTGGGTGTCCATTACTAATCGATTTAAGGGAAAGAGTGCAACGTGAAATAATAGCCTATCCATGAGAGAAAAGTACAAGGGAATTATCCCATCTCAAGGTTTGTCTTTCCATTCAGAAGCCCCCATGGCTTTGTAATCAGTCTTTATAAACCATCTTAATCTCTTAATTCACTTGTATCACTCCACTGGCTAGCCCTCTTTTTCTTCTGGCGGGCACTTTGTAGCCGTTAATCCTCTAAACTGCAAGAGATTTCCTCCCTGTTTTCAAACCTCCATAGTGACATGCTGCAAGACAGGACTGACAAGACAAAGAAGACTTCAAATTTGGCTTTGTGTGTCTGTGTATCATTCATTGTGGCCACGCAACCTCATCCTAAATGCTACTGTTGTCCTGTATGTTCTTTTCTAGATGATAAACAATGTCAAGAGCCCTATTTGGATTGGATTAAATGTACATGATTAAATGTTCATTACATTTGTCTCCTATAAGAGCTCCTCTGTGCTTTTATTACCATCCACCATATCTGTGTTTTTCTCCCTCCTCCTTCTCCTCCTTCTACAGTTTTAGCAAACTCAGGGTCATTTTAGTCCATATCTGTGATTTTCCAGACAGATGATAAAAACATTTTGGCTATATTTAGTCTACTAGTGTTCAGATGCATTAAAAACCCTCAACAATCACAAACCAACATATAAGAGTCTCTCAACCATCTACTTGGTCTGGATCTACTTGTTGTCCAGACTGTACCTGGGGGAGCTTTACGTGGAGGAAAAAGAAGTGAATCTTATTAAAGAGGTAATTATAATCACAGCTAAAGGTACAAGTCACTGTATCACTGTGAGCTAGATCTAACCTGCACATACACTGATAATATAATAGACACAAGTTCTAAGGATCATATGGAGATTAAATAAATAGTCAGGGATTTTCAGGGATCTTCAGATTCTGGCCTAGAGGGCACAGCACAGTTTGGTCATTTGCCTGCTCATTAACCTGTTAACTGCCTGTTAGTAGGTGTTTCTCAGCAAGGAGATCAATAAACTATGCTGGGCATAGACAAAATTTGAACATTTCTGTGTGTAACATTTTTTTTTGTTGTTAGTAGAACATTTTCTAGAATGTTTCTAGTATGTTTTTATTTAATGTTTTGAACATTCCAGTAACTTTGCTGCAAAATTATGAGAACCTCACCTACAGTAGGTTAAAATACTGACCACAAGTCAGCCCCAAGTCACTGACACTCGAATCCTGGTCATGCTGTTTGCCATCATGCTGTTGGCTCCCCAGTGATGGTGTATTAGCAGTAGTTTGAAAAGAGGTGGTGGCCACATCACACACAGTGGAGGAGGCTTGTGCTTGTCTTCACCCTCCTAGAGTCAGGGACATTGCAAAGTGATGGGGAGAGTCCTAATGGAGGGGATGGTTAATTGGCTACTACTACATTGGAAAGGGGATAAAAAATGTTAAATTAAAATAAAAATAAAATAATAATACTGACCATACACACAGAGAAAAACTATTTTAACCCATTTAGAACAATACTACAAATAAACCATGTGTCATATTTTCAGCTATAATAAGTGATGATGTTTGAGGCTCAAACAAATAGAACTGAGCTCTCAGTTTCTGTCCTGCTGAAGGCGCCCTCTTGTGGTCCAAACTTGAGTTGCAACATGAAGTCCCTTCAGTGCTGTGCAGCCTGAAATATATGATTTCTGTGGTGATTTCAACATTTTTAGTGTTCAGCAGTAAATTGGGATTGTATTACACAACATAATACACATTTACCAAAAATACAAACATTCTTGTCATGATATTCACAACCAATAAAACATCTCAATGATGTTATTTCAAACGTAATGTTAGTGTCTAACTGGAAATGTTCTGTGAGAAACGTTCCAAAAATGTTGTACTGCAAACCATTATGACATCACAGGTTTTCAGGCTGTTAGAACTTAATTTCTGTAACATTACTTTCCTGGAACCTTTTAAAAACACTACTGAACATTATGTAAACATTCTATGTTATCTGGGTAAGTGAAACAATAATAATAAGTATGATCATATTATCGTGTGACAGCCATGTCTGGAAAAACTCACTCTATAATAATGGATTTTCATCACTGAGGAGATGTGTACAATGTTTCATTACAGACATCTCCCTAATACACTCATCCAATCACTTTACGGCTTTATTCTCACTCTGTGAACTGTAGCTTTATAGGTTAGTAAGTTTTATTGTAATGTTGGATAGAATATCTTATAGGCATTGCATAAGTTCAAAACAAGAAAAAAAAACTTTTTCCCAAGTTGTTCCCATTTATGGTATTCCATTTCTTGCATA
>BRDA01045655.1:0-21707 GCA_036984385.1 Crenuchus spilurus
TGTATGACTTGACTTGTGACTTGCTTGACTTATAGCAGGGACTTGACTTGACTTGCTTGGTTCTCACCACAGTGACTTGGGACTTGCTTGAGACTCGAAGGCAATGACTTGAGACTTGCTTGTGACTTGCACATGAGGGACTTACTCCCACCTCTGGTAGGACGAGACATGACATGAATGAAAACAAACACACAAATACATGGACTGAGGCACAGACAAGCAGAGGGGTGTGGCCCGAGAATCAGCAACACAACAATGCTTCATTTAGCATGTATAGTCTTTTTTTTAGAGAACAGGTGCAATTTACAGTAAACTAATATGTAAAATCAAACACCCTCACCAAAATGCATTTTAAACAGAGCTGCTGTTAATGCTAGTCCCATTTCACGTGATGTTAGCATAATGTCAGAAGAAGACAGCTAGAACTGAATGAACGACCTGATCATCACTCAAAAGTCATGAAAATCCTCTGTACTGCTAATAAACTCTACTGAAGCTTAGAACTGATGAATCTAAAGACTTTTTTTGTAAATGGGCAGAATGGGAGGTGGATCCAAGTAGTAAAAAATATGTCCCAGAGTTGATTTAGTGCACTTACCTCAGGCTGATTATCACTAGAGGCTGGTTTCCTTGAATGTGGACTAATGCCTCAAGACAGCAATATGAAATTAGCCAGTTAAACATTTTAAGCATAAATACTAGAGCATCTACAATAATTAGCAGTATGATTTTTTTTTAAATTTGTGTTCATAATTTAATCCCAAAAGGTAAACTGTCATATATTTAATATTTGTTTCACATAAAGTGACATATTTCAAGCCTTTTTTAATGTTGGTACTGTTTGAATAGTAATAGACCCAAACATTTTAATTATAATAATGATTATAATTAAAATAAAAATATAATCATTATAATTATTATAATTAGAGATTCTGTATTTCTGATTTTAATGACCTTTGTCATACTGTTCACCAGTAAAAAAAAAAAAACAACACTTTGTGTAACATGTAATGAATATAAAATATGACTATTTTTCAGTGTCAGAATTTATTGCCATTTTCTTTTCTCTCTCTTATGTGGTATGTGGAGTAACCATTTAAAGCATATTAAAGTGATGAGTTGTTACTAGTTTGTTGTGAAAGACACAGACATAGGAATAGATGGAATGGGTAAATTAAAATAAATAAATAAAATTAATTAATTAATAATAATAATAATTATTATTATTATTATTATTATTATTTATTATTATTCATTATTATTATTATTATTATTATTATTTATTATTATTCATTATTATTATTATTATTATTATTATTATTATTATTATTATTATATTATGGGGCTCACCACGTTAGGAGCTATTGGGTAATCTTGTGTAATCTCCAGTGACCACAGGTCTGCAATAATCTGTTGTCAGAAAAATAACAACCAGTTAATCATTAGTGCCTTAGCTTTCTGACAACCGAGCCTGTTGTGCTTTGCTCATTGCAAGCTAGCTTCACATTAGCACCATCCCTGGAGGTGCCACAGTGTTTTTTTTTCTTTCCATTTTTTCAGACCTTCCTCTAGTCTCATTTTATGGTGCCTGCAAGAGGATGGGGCCCACTGGGAATAAAATGACCCTCCTTTTTCAGAACAATTTGAACAGTTCACTGCACAGCAGGTGACCTCAAATTGTTCACAGTACCCACCTTTGATGATTTAGATTAGCGACTAGAGGAGATCTAAACACAGGTATGGATTGCAATCTGCACATTGACCTGAGATATGTGGTGATTGTCTGAAAATGTTTCCTGGGCTGAAATATGATGAATTAATTAGATTGGCTGAAGAACCAGATATCTGAGGTTATTTGAGGTTGTCAGGCTAACGTGAAAAAGGTCATTTCCTTAAAATAGTTTTTAAATCAATGGGTGACAATTCAGTAGGTGGCAATGAAACTTCTAGATCAATCTGTATTTCTTGGACAGATATATATGAAAAATTCATTTACAAAAGCTATACATTTCATGATGACTGGACCAAAAGAAATAACCCAAATTGCTCAGAAAAATGTCTGATTCAACTGACTTCCATTAAAAGCAAAGTCTTTTCCTTCTCCTGCAAAGGATATTGTTTTTTTGCAAATTAACTCTTCAGTTACTGTACAGTACCAGACAAAATTTCAGACATACCTTCTCATTCAATTATTCCTACATTGTAAATTAATACTGAGATCATCCAGACTATGAAGGAACACATAATGTTCCAAAATTTAAAAGTGTTAAAAAAACTAAAATATGTTTTAGATTTTAGATTCTTCAAAGTGGGTACACAACTGATGATTTCAAACACTTTAAATAAATAATTAAAGTAATTAAATAAATAACTTGCAAATAATGAACTCTTGACAAGACACAGTTGTTAACTGAAAGCCATTCCAGATGACTACCTCATAAAGCTGACTGAGAAAATGCCAAGATAGCTGTCATCTAAGCAAGAGGTGCCTATTTTGAAGAATGTAAAATATAAAACATATTCTGGTTTGTTGAACACTTTTTTTGTTTACTCAATAATTTCATAGGTATGTCTTCATAGTTTATTATTAGTAGATTATTTTTGTATTAGTCTACAATGCATACATTTTTAAATTATGAAAAACCTACTGCTACTGCATAATTTATTAGCAATTTCATTAAAACCTATTTGCTAATTATGGCAATTCTGCAGTCCGTCCTTCCCATTCCACCAATACATCATGGACTCAACAAGACCACAGATTGGTGTCCTGTAGTATTTGGCATCAAGATATTAGTAGCAGATCTTTTTTTTTTTTTTTTGCCATTTTTCTCTCCTTCCCAATGTTGTAGTAGCCAATTAACCTATCTCATCCACTAGGGGGCTCTCCCCATCACTTTGCACTGTCCCTGACTCTAGGATGGTGAAGACATGCACACACCTCTTCCATTGCATGTGATATGGCCACCGCCCCTTTTTGAACTACTTGATACACTGTCACTGGGGAGCCAACGCACTTGGAGGAAAGCGCAGGGTTCCCAGCTAAGAATGGACCAATCAGTAGACGCTTGAGCTAGCAGACAATGCAATTTGTGAGTGATAGGGAGAGTGAGAGCACAACCTACCCACCCAGAAAGAGCACTACCCACCCAGAGAGAGCACTGCCATTTTATGCTGTCTTGGGCCCCAGCTGTTGATGGCAAACAGCATGACCGGAATTTGAACTCGCAATCCTCTGGTCATAGTGTCAGCGTCTTAGCCTGCTGAGCCACTTGGGGCTCAGTAGCAGATCTTTTAAGAGAGGTGGATCAGACTTGCTGTTTCAGCACATCCCTCAGATGCTCAGACTGGTATCTGGGGATTTTGGAGGTCACTGTTGGTCACTGACTGGGAGAATGCCACAAGCCTTACTTCTTCAGAGATGCTGCAACCCAGTCATAACTATTTGGCCCTTCTCAAAGTGGTTTAGTTTGTCACAACAGTCTATTCATCTTCACCATCCAACATGTCATCTGTGAGAATCGAGTGACTATCTAATATATCCCAGACCTTCACATACACTATTGCTATAAGATAATCAATGTTAATCCCTTCATCTCTGAGTGGTATTAATGATTGGTGTATATGTCTTTGTCTTCCATTTGAAACAGTTCTGTCTTCGTCAATGTCAATGTAATGCATTAGAAATTCAAATACTTTTCATTGAACTGCTGCTGTGCCTTTTTCCTTCCTTGACATAGTGATGGACTCGTCAACGTCCAGAGCTCCAAATGACCTTATGGCTTATTTAAACTCTTAGCTATGGCATTTCATAGAAGACATTCATGTGAAAATGGCCCCCATTTCCCCTCTTGCACAATGTTCAGCTTCATCATCGGAGGCCTACAATTATGGCAAGTGCCAGCGCCCCCATTACCCATCAGCCCCTTCCGCAGTAGAGGGAGAGTGGCTGGCAGATGAGCGGGCGGGCGAGAGGGCAGATGAACCCTCTCTCTCCCATCAGTGCTCTCCATTTGCACATGGTGGTGAGAGATGAGGTGCTGGAGAGCTGCCTGGCCCCGGCATCCAGGGACGTCTGCCGGGAGGCGCTCTTTTAGCACAGCGCATTTCAAGCCATTAGCACGGCTAGGAGGGAAGGAAATTAGAGAGAAGATGAGTAACACCCTCCCTCTCGTGAAGCCCTCCCCACTTTCCTTCTGCTGCTTTAGCAGCTTCATTTTGGACAGGGGTGGAAGGGTGCAGAGGAACATCACTTAAACGTTACATTTGAGTGCACTTTTAATATTGAGCCATTTTTTTATTGCAGACAGTACAGGACCTGCCATACTGTTTGAGCGGCCAATGATTATCTGTCTCTCTGATGAATGACTAGGAATAAAAATACAGCGACTTTTAGGATTGCTCAGTTTGTGTCTTTCTAAATGTCACTCTATGAATAATTTGGGTTATACTGCATCATACTATAATACCTTCAGCCAGAACTTAAATTAACCCTTTGAAATCATAGTTTTGGTCATTGAGTATAAAGCCCAATGTAAAGTAAAAGCAATTATGGTAACATCTCTTGAATCAATCATCATCAGCCATGTCTGTATGACCCTGTGAACACATTCATAACATATTACGTATTATAAACATGGATATGAATATTTATAAAAATTCATAACACATTATAGTCATGTTTATTATGCCTAATAATGTATCATAAACTGTGTTCATAACATGTTATACATCAATACTCCATACACTCTGTCCCAGCTCAGTTTATGCATTATGACTAACAAAGCTGCTTTTATGTATTTATTTATTTTTTTATAATTTATTTGCCAATTTTATTCCCTTCCCAATGTAGTGGTAGCCAATTAGCCCATCCCCTCCGTTAGGCCTCTCCCCATCACTTTGCAATGTCCCTGACTCTAGGAGGATGCAGGCAACCACAAGCCTCCTCCATTGCGTGTGATACAGCCACCGCCTCTTTTCATATACACCGTTACTGGAGAGCCTAATGCGCTTGGAGGAAGGCACACAGGGTCCCCAGCTCCGATTGGACCAATCAGTAGACGCCTGAGCCAGCGGACATTGCAATGTGAAAGTGATAGGGAGAGTGAGATCTATCCACCCAGAGAGAGCACTGCCAATGTTTTTTTTATCTCTTGGGCCCCGGCTGTTGATGGCAAACAGCATGACCGGGATTCGAACTCACGATCCTTGGGTCATAGTGGTAGCGTCTTTGCGCGCTGAGCCACTCGGGGCCCTAGCTGCTTACTTTTAAACATTAATTAATTATTTAAACAAAAATTAATTATTTTTAAAATCGATTTTAAATCATCATATATTACATTTATCTTTAAATATTATAATAGCTCACAGTAATATATAATAATTTATAATATGTTTTTGTAGCTCCAAGTAAAGTGACAGATTTTCATCATGAGAAAAGATTATGGATGATGGATATGTGATATTTCAGGCCAGTTAGAATGATGTGTAAGGCTGTATAATTTTTGAACTTAAAGTAAAGTGATGTATATTTTAGACATAATACAGTTTATTTAAACCAATACTTCCAATATTTATTTTCTATGAATGTTTGTAATTGTGAGAATTTTACTACAATTATTGACTAAATAATAAACATCTATTAGACAACTAGTCCTAAAACTTCCATTCATCTACTAAAATTATAGATGGAGCAGTAACTTAAATGCTTAAATCATACAATGTTTCAAGTGATTGGACATTTACTGCAGCTATCATCAGTTTTACTAACACCATTAGTCCTGTTACTTTACCTGTATACAATATACCCATGATTCACAATTAACAAGACCTTCCTTCATCCACCAATCTCTGATTGATCAAATTTTCTTATTTCTCATGCTCTATCAACATGCCAAAACAGTTCAATCTTTCAGCAAAAGGTCCAGTCATCTATCTGAGGGTCCTCCATGTGCTCTAAGGGAGGAGACTGTCAGATGTCAAAAAAGTCACAAACTTTCACTCTTTCGAGCCTGAAAATTGTGCAGAAAATTGTCTAACTATATATAGATGAAAGGAGTCTGTCTATTGTTCAGGGGCTTGGCCCTGCTCCTATTGTACTGGATATGCAGTTAAAGCACGAAGCACAGGCTACTTTGATCCCAGCCAGCTTTATTCAGGTCAGACTGAAATGGCTTACTGAGGATCGTCAGGAAAAAGAAAAAAAAAAACTCGGCAACTCCAATTATCCTATGCTGCCGAGTCGTGGCATGGTTCAAAAATGGCATATGGCAAAGCTCTGTAGTTCAGAAAAGCCATTTCTTTCTGTGCACAGTGTTATCTGAAGGAAAACGATGTTACTTAAAAGCCTATCTGGTCTATACCTTACAAAGATCACGTAACAACACTATTCTGCCATCCTAGTTTTAGAACTGTGGGAAAGTTGCTCTGAAAAAAAATCACCTCAAACTTTTTAATGGAGTGATTTATCTCTTACACATGGTGCATATATAATGTGAGCTTTTTGTAATTAGCCTTGAATTCAGCACTGGGCTAAATGATATTGAGTGAATCACCAAATTTTAACTGATAAAATCATTCCTGGATGAGGACTCATTCTCCTCTATAATATAAAGAATTTCATAATGTTGTATACTTAAATTTCATTTTATAGCACTTTTCTAAAAAGTCATGACACTTTGAGGCAGACATTAGAGAGTCACCGCAAACATGAGTGATCAACATCCATCTATGTACCACAACTGTCAGTTTTAGAAGTTGATAAGAAGTGGAAGCCAGGACATTGGAGTAACACTGTTATTATTTTAGAGGAAATGATTAGGGATGTTTTTCAGACCTCAAAGAATAAGGATATGAGGTTTTACATCTCATCCAAAAGCACAATTTATACAGTACAGTGTTCCCATCACTACACTGGGCCATTAATATCCAGACAGAACACAGGATTAGCACCACCTGTTGACCCCACTAACATCCCGTCTATATATATATATGACAGCACGGTGGGTTTCCTCCAGGGACTCCAGTTTCCTCCCACAATCCAAAAACATGGAGGTCAGGTGGATTGGGTACTCTAAATTGTCCGTAAGTGTGTGTGTGTGCGTGCATGTGTGCACACCCAGTGATGGACTGGCGCCCTGTCCTGGGCTGTGTTGAATAGTGTAATGCCCTGCCCTGCGCCCAGTGAGGGGGTAGGGGACTAACCGTGACTCTGATAAGGATTAAGCAGGTGTGATAATGAATGAATATATATAGACAATGAAACTGAAACACCTGTCATATTAGTGTGGGAGGTTTCATGGCTAAACTGGACCAGTCTGGTGGCCGAACTTCATTAATGTCACATTGCACCAGTAAGAGCAGAGTGTGAAGGTTCAGTTAGCAGGTAAGAGCACAGTTATATAGTATATTACAATGTACACAACATTATGGGTGACATACCAGAGTTCAAAAGAGGACAAATTGTTGGTTCACATCTTGCTGGTGCATTTGTGACCAAGGCAGCAAGTCTTTGTGTCTAAATATTATTGAGCCACTTTGGGGTGTTTTGGAGGAGCGAGTCAGGAAACGGCTTCCTCCACCAGCATCATGTAGTGACCTGGTCACTATCCTGCAAGAAGAATGGCTTAAAATTCCTCTGACCACTGTGCAGGACTTGTATATGTCATTCCCAAGATTAATTGACGCTGTATTGGCCGCAAAAAGAGGCCCTACACCTACTAATCAATTATTGTGGTCTAAAACCAGGTGTTTCAGTTTCATTGTCTAACCCCTGTACATCTTTATAGACATTTTAGTGGCTTGGACACTTTAGTCACAAAATATAGCCAAACAAATATTTGGACATGATTACTGTACTAAACTACATGTGTCTTCTGCAACAAGTAAACATTAAATCCATAAAACTATTTGCTGAATGTACATTTTTTGACAAAATTTCACATACTACATTTTGCATGTACATTTTACATATGTAAAGTATATAAGACTACAATATGCTTCTGATTTCGCCGTATTACATCTGATTGTCTTTTCATGAGACACTGGTTGCAGTGTAGGAGACTGCCCTTAGGCAGTTCTGTTCCCCAAAGCCTTCCAAAAAAGATACAAATTGGTACTTTGCTAACACAATATTCAGTGTCCCAGCTGCTGAATTAGTTTGGCCGAGTTTCCTTTAAAGCTCTTTCAAGCCTATCATAGCTGTTAGAAGTGGAATTAGCTCACGTAGCAGCTTGAACAGGGTCCCTTTGAAGTGTAGTCTCTCTGCTAACTACCTTAAGTTTTGCAAGGACACCTGGTTGGGAGAAATATATCTAGTTAACTCTAAATGCAGACTGTGATACATTGCCTTTGTGCTCTTAAACTTAGGATACATGACCATTTTGTAGTAAAATAGATCAGCATAAGACACTGATGCTCTCTGGGTCCATTACCATGTCTAATAGTCCTGATCAGCAGCTTATAAGAATTATGACATTGAAGTAAGGTTGTTACAATACCAGAATTTGATCAAGACATTTGATACTACTGAATGTTTTTACAATGAATCTCTGTAAAGCATACAGAACTCTTTCACAAAAAACAACAAAATACAGCAAAATATGATATCAAAAGAGTGAAACAAGTATTAAAAGTTAGAGTATGGAATTTTTGACAGTTTTAAGTGTTGCAAAATGTTGGCACTGATCTGTTAATGGATGAATTTGCTTCTGTCTTTCCAAAGTTTGATGCCACTGTTTCCCAGTGTGTTCATTATGCAAGCTGTGAGCTCTGGTTCACATAACTAGCTTCAAGCACCTCCAGCCATTTAGTGAACACACATCTGTTTTTCAGCCACTTCTTGCCTTCCATAAAATGTGTCTGTGATTTACTAGTAAAATCAAATGAAAAATAAATATTTCACTCCTGTAGCATGGCCGATTCCACAGTGGTGGGTCTATGAATCAGGGCTGTATTGCATTGCCTTGAATTCAAGGCTATTGATGCAGTAACCTGCAGTCCTAGAGATACCCCCCACATTCCCAACCTGCCATCCGCCTTCCCCTGCCATGAAAAATGGATTGCTCCATCCTCCCAGGTGTCATTGCATAATGCTACCGCATTGCTAAGGCTTGTACCTCCAACTTAAGGGCATATGTGCTGAGACATGATGCAGGCAAGTACGAGACGTGTTCTGGGTTCCTTTGCTGAGCATGAAGATATATGTGTATGTATGCAAGATAAAAACAAGCTGTTGTTAGGACTACCCATGTGTGCTAGTTCACATGCTTGGGAGCTAACAAGGTTGAGAACATGACTGTCATGGCTGCTAGCTGCAGGCATGTAAGGGTCTTGTGGCTGAAATCTGAATGCGGAGAGATGCAGATGAGTGTTCAACCCTGAGGGGAACAGCAGAAGAAATCCAGTTTTGACTTGACAGAAAATGGCACGAGGAGAAGTCCAGTTTCTGCCCTGTCTGCAAGTGGCGACACATCAAGGCACTTTTGACTAATGCCATTCTTGAACAAAGAATCCAGAACCAATGTGATTGGCTTGAGTAGTCTCCTACTTCTGATCTTAGTGTGGCCACTGTTCACTTAGATGTGCATGTTCACAGGAAATAACAAAAGGATGTAATATGATATTAAATATTGCTCACTCATAGCTCACAGAAACATGTGGAGAAAGTCCAGAAGAGATTGATTAAAACTCTTTACCTTTGTACTACATCATTGTCATTGCTGGATGCTGAAACATACAAAAAAGGTCAGAAGTGTAATCTCAAACTCAAACAAGAAGGAAATTGAATGACCAGGGTCCAACAGCATGTCCAGGCTTCTATTCATCACTGATACAAGGAGAGACAATACAGGAGAATAGGGTCATTTTACCAAACAATAGCTGTCACAATTAATTTTTGATTCTGATATTATTTTTTTTGCCAAAAAACAACAACATTAGGATATGCAAATGAGACATTATCTAATAGTGCAAATTTTGTACCTCATTGTTTTATTTTGTCATCAAGAAAACACTATTTACAAACTCTATAAAATTTAGCATAAATCCTTTATTTGGTAAAACATTTCCTTCACAAATGAGTAAACATGTCAAAAAAATTACACACTTAAAACTTAACCACAGACACTGGCGAGAAGTGGCAGCCACAGCGCACAGCGCACAGCGCACGCGCAGTACTCTCAACTGGAAACGACCGTCCACCTGGAGGACTGCATGAAGCACTATGGGATCACTCATGACAGTGTCAATCATATCTAGGCATACATACATTCATTCATACACACCAACATACACATTTATTCACACACACCAGGGTAACTTTAGAGTCACCAATTCACCTGACCTCCATTTTTTCACCTGACTTCGTTTTTGGACTGTGGGAGGCAACCAGAGTCCCTGGAGGAAACCCACAGACACCTGGAGAACATGGAAACTTCACCCAGATGGGGACTTGAACCCAAGACCTCAGCGCTGAGAGGCGAACGTGCTAACCACTAAGCCACTGTGAATGTAGGTATCTAGAGAATTTTGGTTCTAAATGCAGAGAACTCTGATTTTGAGAAAAATGACATATGTTGTGATGATTGCAAAAGAAATATACATAATTTTAGACAATTCTGTTGCAAATTTATACAATTCAATTGCAGAGTACATAATAAGTAACTACATATTTATAGCTATTAAAATTTATAACCATCTAGGTTAATCCTGGGAGGGACAATGTTTAATCACTCTGACACTTTCTCAAAAACACTAGAACAAACCTTTCAAAGAACATTCATAAACTTTTCAGTAATGAATAAGAAGTTCTTGACAGGCACTCTTCAGTTCCTCCTTGTCTTCTCCCCAAGAAATTCTATCAGACATCTTGTGGAGACTTAATTCCATTTGTCCCTGCCGTAATGCAGATGAAGTTCATATCTTGCTGCATCGGCTAAATGGAAGCGACAACAGATACTCAAGCCTCCCACCAAGTCACCACAGGCTGCTGCCAGCTATTTATTACATGAAGTGACACAGAGCGCCGGCGCTAGCCCTTGACACACTACGGCTAGGGAGGCTTGGGGACGCAGGAGGGCTTCAGGGAAGCTGCAGCAGCAGGGATCTACTGAATATATTCAAAGCAGCAGACTTTAAAAGCCTCCAAAACCAACATCTCCCCCCCACCAACCTCCCCCCGCAGGCTTCTTCTGTTATTGGTCTTCTATCACGTGGAAGTCACAAAGATGACCCTTATCCACTGCAACTGGCTGCTGTACCGCCTGCGGATGCCCATGGCATTGAGTCAGCCTTGAGTCAGTGCACGACGGTGACTTATAATGGTAAAATAAAAGTCTCATAGCAACCAAGTGACATGACTCGTCACCAAATGATGAAGTCTGCAGCTGTTAATGCCACATATCCTAATAAACCTCGACCCCTGTTAGCTGACTAGATGATCTCGGCCTCCTAAAACACTAAGAACCACTGACACCTGTCTTGTTCCTTCCTTCCCATGTCAGCTTTCACTGCAGTTATCCCATTGTCTTCAACCTGAGGAGATTTGTTGGAAATTATACCAGCAGGAACAGGTATAATAACACAATCCACGTCCACCTCCAACACTCAGCACTCACTGTGCATTGACTTCCATTTGGAGGACAGCACTGGCTGTCAGCTCCAAGACAAGGTGGGGAAATTTGTTCCTGCAACATGCAAACTTTTCCAAATTTTTCCAAAACCTTTTTAGTACTGTACCTCAGGGGGCATCTTATGTCCACATTCATATCTGAGGACATTTCATATGATGGAAATCAAAGGTTTTTAAGGGTACATTAGGCCAGCCATCTTTTGACAGCTTCCCAGTTTGCTTGTCTCTAAATGTCAAAGGAGCTGTTGTGGAGTTCAGCTCAAGTTCATCTTCTGACAGCATCCTACCCCTGGTCCAATTTCAATAAAAATCTTTTCCCACTATCAGTGGGCTGGTATTTGCCCACAATATGGCTCAGTGAAGCATTTCTCTGGATTGTTTAGGAGCCCCTGCTCGATTCCCAGCAATGACCCAATCCCCCCCCCCACAAATAAGACTCAGACAAAACTCTTCAATAATATCCAGGGAAATGGTGCCAACACAATAGTCCTGAGAATTCCACTGCCCAGATTGTTTGTTTTTCTGTGCCTAGATTGTTATTTAGACCAGTTCCTTTGTCTTTAGCAAGAAAACAAAACAAAAAAATGCAACTGAATCACAAAGAAATGAACAAATAAAACAAATGTTAATTAAACCTCTGGAGTTGCAGATCATGCCAACACGATCAAATCATATGGGTGGCTCAAGACGTCACAACATAAAAATAACATTATGTTCAGCATTGGCGTCAACTCCCATTGAATGTGCTGGCTTAAAACTCAATGCTTTTGTTTGTTGATAGGCCAAGTATAAACAAATAGCTGATCATTTAAATTAAGTGATTTAAATAAATATGATGTAACAATTATATTGACATGTCTGTAAATGTCACATTGGATCCTTTATGTCTGTTTCCCCATGTGGTTTGTCTGTTTACATTATCTATGTGGTTCCTTCTCTCCTCCCTGTGCTCCACCCCTAATTTGCCCCATTCTCAGCCATGCATCATGATTACACTCTCATTATATTGGTTTTATGTTCTCTTTCAGTCCATTTGTCTTTGTCCAGTACTAGTTGTTAATAATCACAAACTAGTCTGTCCTTGAGTTTACCTGTTTCCTGAAGATTGCTTTGTTTCTTGCTTCACTCATGCCATGTTTTTCATTTAAATAAACATAATTGGCTGCTACAATGTCCAGCCTCCTCAACTCCTCCAAACACTGACAGTAAAAGAAGCAAAATGGGAGGGGTGAGATGCCCATAAGGAAGCCATGTAATGCAGCAGAACCTGCCACCCTGGACAAAAACGGAACCTCACACTTACATTTTGTTGTAAGCAGTTGCATATAGCTTAATTTTATCTCAATATCTATCATCATATGTTCACATTTATATCCTGTGTTAACATTTTCAGTCTTTAAAATACTTAACTGAGATTGAGCTTTTGCTTTTTATAGTCATTTTTTCCAAAACTGTTTTATCATTTTGTTTGTGTTTTTGGTTTAATAAGCAAAAACAATACATCAAGTTCAAAAATAATGGTCAAGTCATTTAAGTGATGTGATTAATGTGGACTTGAGAATATAATATGTTGGTTTTCCAGACAAATATTTAATCTAGTCGTGGACTCAGTTCTTACAAAAAAATAGGACTAGGCTTAATCCCTGTCCGGCAGCCCAATATAGTCTTTGACAATGTAAAATATATGCAACCAGAACCATTCATCCTTTTCTGTACTGAAAAAAAAACAGTTTCAAGTTTTTTCAAGTGGAAAAAAATCTTATTCCTCTCTCCAGATTAACTTTGCAAGGAGAGATGTAATTGAATAGGCATTTCCCTCCAGTCATGAATACTACATGTATGTAATCATGCATATTTAACTATAAATATAGCTCACTAAAGTCACAGCACGTTAAAGGAATTGGCTGCCAGAATTTAAAGCAAATTTATTTTCTTCATTTTCTTGTGCGTTCCTGTGGCTTTAGCAAACAGAATAACCTCATAAAACCTTCATGTGCTGAAACCTATTTCTGTATTTATTATGCACTATGTGAGAACCTTCTGTCATTACATCAGGCGAGAAAAGACCTGAATAAGAAATAGTGTTCTGTGTTTGTGCTCTGAGGTTATGTACACACAGAGGCAAAAGAAAGTGCTTCCCATGCAACTCATTAAACGAGCCTGCGTCCTCCAGTGTGGGTGCAAACATGTGGTTCATTGGTCATGTTTGGTTTTAGATACCTTACCCAGCCATGCCGAGCAGGCAGAACACAAGCCTGTGCTGACTGTGCCAGGCTGGCGACCTTGCTGAAGGGGCCACTCAACCCCAGACTGTAGCTTAGCACCTTTTTTTCTGAACATTTTTGCCTTAAAACACTTACTAAGCATGAGACTTGACTTCCCATTTCAGACAGTGGTCTGCTTTCCTCTGACCTTGGCTACAATGCACTCCTATATAAAATTATATTGAAGAAGCTTGTAATTAATTTGTCTTGCTGTGTTTAAGGAATGTCGCCACTATTACATGATATTACAGCTTAATGGTGCAACACAGAAATACAAAAATGTTGAGACTACTGCATTATTCAACCTTTAACCCATTCCTTCTTCCTGTTCCCGTTATACATTGTCCAATTCAATGCTTGAAAAAACACAATAATTGCTAATAATAATACTATGGAAAATGTTTTACAGTACATGGGTGGTATGAATAGAACTGCAAGACAGATAATGGGCTGAACAGAGCAAAATAAAATCCAAACTGTCTAAAGGAGCTTAATGAGGGAGCACTTTCAACTGACCTTTGCAGATTGCTGCACCACCATTAGTTATAAATGAACGTGTCCTCTAGTGGTGGGCCAAGTTTAGCTAACATGTGCGAACCATTTCACAATTAAGGACACTATGAACTCACCCACTAGTGTTAGCATGTGCTGTATATCAGTTTAAAGATTAGCAGAAAAACAGGATTAATTTTATTATTTTAAGCCAACTGTCTCTTAGCTGTAGACTCCTCAACAGTATTGCAATGCAAAAATTAAACAATGAGTCACAGAGATCAATGCATTATTAAGATGCTAATAAATAGATAGATAGATAGATAGATAGATAGATAGATAGATAGATAGATAGATAGATAGATAGATAGATGCATTAGTATATTTATTTACATACAGTGGTAACCCTACTTACGAGCATCCCTACTGAGTATTCCAGGTAACAAGTCGAGATCTCTGAATATTTTTGTTCCAGGTATCAAATAAAATTCCAAGTAATGAGTAGCCT
Source organism: Crenuchus spilurus (assembly GCA_036984385.1). NCBI lineage: Eukaryota > Metazoa > Chordata > Actinopteri > Characiformes > Crenuchidae > Crenuchus > Crenuchus spilurus. The sequence goes on from BRDA01045655.1 coordinate 14,894, forward strand.
AAATTAGTTGAAGTATGCCAACAGCTAGGGGCGCGGCGTTCGTAGCATCCCCAAGATGCTAGTGTAGAAGAAGAGGTCAGTCATTACCTTTGACCGCTGTCCAGTGAAAGTGAAAGTGCTAGTGAAAGCGACGCAAAGAAAGCAAAAGGTAGTGAACAAGAAAGTTAGATAAATTTTACTTTTACTTTTCATATGATAACTGTAACCATGTCATACACGTACGCCCGTCCTCCTTAGCCGCCAGCCTACGGGCGCCATCGTTGTCTCGTTTATGTTTTAAAAAACCCATATAAACACATTATTTAGCATATTAAAGTATACTGTATATTGGCCGGCTGACACGGATTAATCAGTTTTACATGTATTCTTATGGGGAAAATGCATCCAGCTAACGAGCAAACCAGCTAACGAGCTCAGCTCCTGCACGGATTAAACTTGTAAGTAGAGTTACCACTGTATTTACAAAAGCATATCAGACAGATTTGTTGCATTCATATGAGAGCAGGTATTGCAGTAAATGGTCTGATGTAGTGTTAATGAGAATGAATATACCAAGTAGTAGTAGTAGTAGTGTCAGCAGTATTTACATGTGTAAGACAGTTTAAGACATATAGTAGTTTAATTTGCAAAGAGAATGAGATAAACAAGTAGTGTCAGCAGTATTTAGCATTTACAGTTTAAAGTGTACAGTACAATAAAAAGCATGATTACAGTATCAGATTATGATATATTACACAGTGTGTACTGTATACAAAGATCAATTCAGTAGTCTGGATATTATGATATGTTGTGACAGCAGGAGCTTGGTACTGTCTCTGCAATGTGGAAATTTGTTGTAGACTCTTATTGCAGTAGGGAAGAACATCTTTATGCAGATTTTATGACGTTTTAACAGTGTGACTGAACATTATCTACTACAGTTGCTTTATGACCATGTTTGTATAAAGTCAGCATGAATCAGCAACTAACTTCAGCAGATTATTGTCATATTCTGTACAAAGCTTCCATCTCTGAGCTGTAAACTTACTTTACTTCATTTATATTTTGGGCACTGCTTTATTTAGATACCATTTCACAAGGTCTGATGTTTACGTTACATTTAACTTACAATTAAATATCCTAAACCTGACCACAACCTTAACCCCAACCCAAAATCTAAAAAATTAACACTGGTACAAAATTAACAATGAATGAGTTTCTTCAGCACCTGTTTGTTGATAATTTGACAATTTATAGGGTTTTTAATAGAATATTAAAAAATATATTGTAGGAATGTTGAATTTTGCAACAAATCCACATAGTTGACCTCTATGTTTTAATTGCAATACACTTAGTATACACTTGAAAACATCATAGTAACCACCTAACAACATCTTGAAACACTACATCTTCCATTTCATCCATCTGCAAAAAGTGGTTTCTGACACTGTGTAACACACTCTTATCTATAAACACGAAGAAAAGGAAGGCAAAATTTCATTTTTCAACATGACTCTTTGTCTAGTTGTTAGAATTGTCTAGTTTTTACAGATTACTGTACACTATCATAATAAAGGTACTGGACTGTCATTGGGTCAGTACCTTTCCTATCAAATAGGGTCATTTTAGTTAGGGATCATAATTGCAGCAGATTCTGTTTGTAATTAATTTATTTGAAGTTGTACTGACTCCATTCGCCCTGTCCCAATTATGTGTCTGATCTACTCATTCTAGCACAACACACACTAACACATCACCACCATGTCAGTGTCACTGCAGCGCTGAGAATGATTCACCACACAAACAATATCTGGTTTGTGGTGGTGCTGTGTGGGTCCTGTTCATTACACAGAGAAAAGGAGGTTAATAAAGTATACAGAGAAACAGATGGACTACAGTCTGTAATAGTAGAACTACAAAGTGCACCTATATGGTCAGTGGAGATGATTAAATGCATACAAGGAGGTGGTGTTAATGTTATGGCTGGTTGGTGTATAAGTTATACTGTAGCTTTATCCTTGTAGGGCTATTGCAAACATAACAAAGGTGACTTACTGTGAGGGAAATCTTTATTTTGTATTTTATTATCTTTATTTCATTTTAAAAAATGTTTGAAAATGATAATTTAATTTAAAAAATCAGTTCAATTTACTCAGTTTTCTTTTGTTGAAGTTACACAACAAATGCATTTGAGTGAAAAGGAGCCTGTTATGTTGTTTCAGTGAAATACAGTGAGCTGCCCAATTTATATGATGATGGCTTGTGATCAACAGAACATTCTGTAGAACTCCACATCTTCCTACTGGCTCCTGGCACCATTTATTTGCATATTGTTTTACTTGCTTTACTCACCCTCTGTGAGTTGTCCTCCTGGCCTATCTTCCTTTGTGTATGCATTTTCTTGTACTTCTTGGTTAGCTGCCTAGCCTTGTTGTTGTTGGCTGTTGTTGGCTGTGTGCTTAACTGCTGAGTGGGTTTTTACAATAGCTGGGATGTCAACTTTGTCTTTTCTTACATATCACAAAGGGGTTAAATAAGGAAAAATATTTGACTAAATATAATATACTTAATAAAATGTGACATGTTTTCACCTGATTAAATTAATTTTTTTAGAATATTATTTTTATGTTAGAATATAATTATTCTTTTATTATTATTATTATTATTATTATTATTATATTTTTCTGTGAAGCCAAAAGTAAAATACAGTCATGATCATTCATATATCTTATATGCTTGACTAGAATGGGACCATGCATATGATTTTAGAGGCACAGAAATAATCTATTGCTTGTCAGATTATATATCCACAACATGAAACTGATAATTTATCATTAAATGTGACACTCCCTGAGGCTAAATGGTTGAAATGGCCAAAAAAATAAAATAAAAATAAATGATAGTTTTGAGCTGTACTGAAACATCTGATTTGAACACAAAATTATAAATAAATCAAAACATTAAAAATAGTATTGTTCTACTATCATTATTGTAAGGTTGTCAAAACAGGAGAAAGGATGCAATAGTAAAACATAAAGTTTTATTAACAGACAGAACAAGAGATGACAATACACAAAAAAGACTGACAAAGACTAGAGACGTGAGGAAGCTTAAATAAAACACATAATGACACTGGGAAAGGCACAACCAGGGCTGGGGAATTAAACGAGACAGGTGCAGAACATTAGCTGGCAGGACAATTAGGAAAATCAACCCTATAAAGCTTTTTTTATCATTTTTTTCTATTTTTTTTTTCTTTTCAATGCTTTTCCCAAAAATGTATGGCAGATGTGTTTTTGATGTGAAGTCTTTATTTGTCATCTCAAAATAGGCAGAAAGTAATAACCTGAGCATTTGTATTGCTCTCCCATTTTGTCTGTATCTTAGAAAATAAAAGTCATCAGTCTTTGAATGTAAGGAGCAGATGCAGGTTCCAGCTATGAAAAACATTTATCTAAATATTTTAAACACATTCAGCATTACAATTAATACATTTAATGTGTTCTTTCTTTCATATTAATAGAAATTAAGGTAACACTTTACTTGGATAAACCTGTTTTAATACCTTACAGATGCTTAACTTTTGGACATTCTACTGATTGTCTGTTAGAGTCAACTTAATGTCCAGTCACCCTAACCCTAACCTTTAGACTTAACCTCAACCCAAAACCTAAATTATTATTATTATTATTATTATTATTATTATTATTATTATTATTATTATTATTATTATCAGGCTTGTTTATGTGAACTGGCAGCTACCCACCTTCTTGATTTGCATTATATTTTAGCACATTTCAAAACAGCTGCACTCTGCTGGACCCACATCCATAGAAAGTTTGTGGAACCACTAGCAGTGCAACAAACCTACATTACTCTGTAGAACTTGCAAATCATAGCTGTGCATAAGCACAAGGCCCCGATGGTGCAATTTCAACAACCTAACACTTCCGCAAAGGGTTTATGACCAATATAATATCTTTCCTTGACTCATTATTTGTATATATTGGCTCTAAAGAAGCCCTCGGGTCAGAGCAAATTTGAAAGTTAGCTTGAAAGCGTGCAAATGTACTCCCACTCACAGGCGGAAATCATTTTCCGAGGTTTTCTAGTAATCAATCTGTCACTTTATTTGAGAGTTGCATCAAAACATATGCACTGGATGGGTGCTGGATTTCCATATTAATCGAACACTGACTCATGTATACTCAGGCAAACATCAATTTGCATAAATAAGCTTACCATAAAAAATAAATAAATAAATACATTTTAATGTATGGGGGGGTTGGGGGCATGAGGGGCATGCAGTGTTTTTAAAATCTGATGCTTATTATTTTCATGGTGTATTATCTTCTTTATTGATCCTGCTGCCATGCAGCCCACTGGTTGATTCAAACTTCAAACACACATTATCATGACAGTAAAAAATAAAATCCTTTCCACAGTCACAGTAATTGCCATTCCTTCCAATCTGCCAACTTTTAACGCTGCATCGCTTTGCGCAAATCCACCCTTATCTGAGGAAACATGCTTTTTTCCCCACACTGATTATCTCTGACATATGGCACACATGGAGTGCACTTATTTGTGCCGTGCCGTGCCGTGCATTTGGCAGAAACCTTTTCAGTTATTTATTTCAAATTGTAATCTGGTAAGTGAAACAGTCTGTGACAAATGTGCCAGTTCGAGCAGGGCTCGGAGGGCTTGAGTAATTTGTAAATTGCACTAATCAAACAGATTGCAGCCTGTGGGTCCCTCGCAGTGCCCTCGCGCTCCCAGAGTTCATTACTGTAATGAAAGGTGGAGCGACATGGCTCCAGAGGAGCTTCCTGCCGTGATCCACCACCCACAGCATCCCCTGCATGCCCTGATCCATCATCCAGTTCTCATTTACCTTGGAGTTTCCCCACATGAGATGGAGCGGGAAACTGGCACTGTATGCTAATATGTGATCAGCTAGTGTTAGCCTCATCCAGATTTTAAAGCAGCAGAAAAATCACATTCACACAATGTTCCCCTTGTATTGCAGAGAAGCTATATAAAGCTAATGTAGCTAAAAATGAATGCAGAATATTAGTATCTACACAATATCTCCAAATGTTTGTGGACACCCCTTCAAATGAATGTATTCAGCTACTTTAAGTTGCACCCATTACTGAAAGAGATGTACAAATGCACACACACACTGCTTGTCTAGTCCCTGTAGAGAAGTTCTCCAATAGAATGTGACTCTCTGGAGCAAACATGAACCTATTGGCTCCATGTCTAATTCCAAGTGTGGGCTAGAGGCATATAAAGCCCCCCAGCATTAAGATGTGAAGCAGTGAAACTGTGTTCTCTGGAATGATGGTGCTCCATTCAGTACTTATGGGATGAGTTGAGGAAAATGTTAAGCATGAAAATGCTTCCTATGTCATTAACACTCTGAAGTCAGCACTCCCGTCAGGAGCATATTAATAAAATTCTGCAAAAAACAATAACTGCGAGATTTTATCTTAGAAACAAAACACACCACAGAAACATTTAAACATCTACTTTTCAAATATAGCCTATATAACATTTTAGGTATTTGTGAGAGGAGCTTAAATAAGCAGAGACGTTTTTCAGAGCGAGTCAGACAGCTGCTCATTTTTCTTGCAAAATGATATAATGACATGGTAATTCAGTGTGAAATGTGAACCTGAACAGTAGACCTCTCACCTGAGTGTCCACACATCTCATAAATATTTAATCTAGGAACCACAGACTGAGGACAACACATGTAAACTCACATATGTTAAGTTTTAGAAATAAACCACATACAATTTCTAAAAAACTGTAATGAGCAGTGTGTAGCCAACACCTCTGTTTATTCAGTTCAGAGCTCAAAAATCTTGGCTAGAAATGTTGAGTATTTTTTTTCATAGTATATCAGTATATCTAAAAATAGGTTTGTGGAAAGTCTACATTTTAGAGCTGATTTAATCAAAATATAGATTTATGACACTCTTACTGTTTTGAAACTGTTGTTGCTGAGTTTGTACTGAACAAAAGCCTGTGTAACAAGGCTTTTAATTTGAGATGTTTATCATTTGCAAAAAAGTTTGAACACATCAGAGTGTCTGAAAAACACTCAGACTCCAGGGGGTTAAGGCACAATGCAACGCAGTGCAGTAGACGCAAGCAGTGATATGATTTTTAAATGTAAGTATTTCTTTCATTTAATTCTATTAAAATTGATATAAAAATTGCAGGAACAGGATCTACAGTGGTGAAATGCTGAGGCGTTTTTGACAACTGAGGTAAGTAAATGCCTGTCTCATGCAGGGGGCAGGACTAAGTGATGTCATTGATTTCTATCTAGAGCATCTCATTTATGTCTCACCTCATCTATCTACTTAGGCAGCTGTCTACATACACACTGTCTAGTTATACAGCTCACTAGGTATTGAGACAGATCTAGTTGCTCAAGAAAAAAAGGATAAACTACTTTTAACACACTTGATTTTGAAAAAAAAAAAAAGAATTTGCAGGTGTCCTTTTGTCCATATTATGTATATTAGCATATATGGAATGGAAGCTTAGTGGCTATTAGTAACAACTACAAAATGTAGTAAATAAAAAATATTTATTATATTATTTTGAGATGATTAGCAAGATTTGTGCATTATTTTTATTTTGTACAATTTAAGAGTGAAACAAAAAAAACATGCAAATGTTTTGGCAACCAAAGTGATCTGAGGTCTTAGTTAACTTTTATGACTGTGGCTCTTTATAAAATCTCTCCTTTAAACTCCTCCTATAAACTATATATATATATATATATATATATATATATATATATATATATATATAG
>BRDA01045658.1:0-54398 GCA_036984385.1 Crenuchus spilurus
ACAGTTCTTCACAAATCTGCTGCAGAACGTCACATAAATGTTGGCACTTGTAGATTTGCTTTGCTTTTCACTTCATCCCAAATCAGCTGGATGGGAGACTAGAGACTGTGCTCCACTCCATGTTTTCAAGCTGACCATCTTGTTGTTTTTTTCCTGAGGTAGTTCTGGCAGAGCTTGGACTGATGTTTGGGGTCATTATCAACCAGAAACATTCTAAAACTGTTCTAAAACTTTTGATCGGTAGTGTTATTCATATTGTATATTCATTACATGTTAATGAACATTTCAGGCCTTTTATATTTTAATGGTGATCAGTTCATGAAAATCAGAAATCCAGAATCTCAAGTTGAGAATCTCAGGCTACAACTGCTGCATAATACCAAACCACTTGTGCACCAACCTTACCTAGGCTAAGGCCAAAAAGAACTGGACTGTTGCTCAGTGGTCCAAAGTGGTTCTGTTGGGAAGTAATATTTCAAACAGTACAGTTATGTCTTCTGTTGGCTAATGTGGCCATGATGCCTTGTGCTAAACTGCTGGCACACAGTAACCATCTGTAGCAAAGCCAACAACTTCTGAGTGAGACTGTCCTACATCACCTTTCTACTGTAGAGCACTGAATATCTGGAGCAGCAGCTTTTTATCATAATTCTGAAATGGCTGCATAAAAGAATCCATCCATCATCCCATCTGCTTAATCATGATCAGGGTCATGGTTAGTCCCCTACCTCCTCACCAGGCACAGAGCAGGGCATCACACATAATGCCTAATCTTAACTGAGCACAGGACAGGGCACTAATCCATTGCTGGGTGCACACACACACACACACACACACACACACACACACACACACACACACACACACACACACACACACACACACACAGACAATTTGGTGTACCTGACCTCCATGTTTTCGGACTGTGGGAGGAAACTGGAGCCTTCGGAGGAAACCCACGCAGACACGGGGAGAACATGGAAACTCCACCCAGATGGGGATTTGAACCCAAGACCTCAGCACTGAGAAGAGAGCATGCTAACCACCAAGCCAGGGGCAGAGTGTGCAAACTTTACTTATCTTAAAAAAAAAAAAAAAAAAAAAAAATAGGTTGGTGTTGAAATATTTGGGGCTTGTACCCAAAATGATGCTCCTGACAGTGGCACATGTAAGGCAGGAACGTTTGCGTATGCTCACCTCTGTCTTTGTGTTGGGTTGCCAGATATGATGACATATCTCCCACACTGAAGCTGAGAAATACCATTTGATTTGTATCACTATGATATTGAAAAATGACATTTGGGATCACAGAAGAAAGGGTTAAAAATAGAGTGTATCCCCAAAAAAGGTGCATCACATCTTTGATGTCAACTCTTGAATGGCAGAATGTTGGACCTAGCAGCTCTTTTCAAACAGACTATGGTTAGAAGTGCTTTTGAAGTCCCTAGCATCCCACTAGGCAAATGGAAAGACATACTATCTTGCACCCAAAACCACTTAGAGAAATACATTTAGCAGATCTGTTTATGGGGCCTTTGTGAGGCCTAAGGCCTCAAAAGTAAACCAATGCTGAGGCAGATAGAATTAAGTAGGAACTTTCTTTCAAAAGGCTCTAAATTTGCTGGAAGTCATGAGCTCGCATTGCCGTCCATAAATATAGTGATGAGTAACGACGTGGAAGGAACTCACAGTTCAACACTTCTCAGTACAGGAGACTAATTAAGTCTGGTGGGCCCACAGTGAACATAAGACCCTGAGACGCTGCGTTAATGCTAAGCTCACTTTCTGCATCCTAGCTAATATACAGGCCCAGAGAGGAAACTCACATACCTCTACCACAGCTAGTACACCCCTACAGAGACAGTGTGTGGAAGGATTTTTCACACACACACTCTGAGGCATGTGTGTCCAGGAGTAAATGTGTTTAAGATGAGCACACAATTCTCTTTGTTTTTCCTACATTGTAAATGAACACTGAAGTCATCCAGACTCTGAAGTCTCATGTAGTAAACTTAAAAGTGTTAAACAAACCAAAATATGTTTTAGATTTTACTTCAAAGTAGACACACAACTGATGTCTCAAACACATTAAGAGGCCAGAAATGCAAGTCATGAACTCTTGACAAGGCACAGCTGTTAACCTTCATCACAATATGACATTTCATCACATCATCAAGTGTTGCCAAGTGTTGCACTTTCAGAATGGCTTTGGAAATGTTAATATTCTACAGTTACTCGTTAAAACTTGATGGCATCAATGAATCACACAGCACCCCAACGTTTTTGGAATTAGCATTGATATTTTCAAGCTTCCACAACATCACACAGAGATTTACTGTAAACTCTGAATCTGTGACTGCATCCACACAGATCTGTGAAACATTTTTATATGTTGTATATAAAGTCAAAATTCAAAAACAGCCACATAAACTCAAGAGTTAAAGCATCTGTAAAACTTGAGAATGAGGTTAAACCCACTTTACAGTTAAATCTGAATACACATTACACAGGTTACGGATTTACAGACAGACCCCTCATGGCCAACACACAAAAATATGAGAAAGGAAATTCTCTGGCCTTAGAGAAGAGAACGCCAATAAGACAAAGTGTTAGAGACTGTTTATATAATATAGAAGGTTGATATGATGTGACAATCAGCAATCCAGATAGAAGAGAGAGTGGTGAAACTTCCTGGATTGTACCCACCATGGCAAAAGCCACCAGGTTATGTAGACCTGCCATGATTACAATCAACAAAAGTGCACAAGAACAAAAAGTACTGTGCTCATTTGACAGCCTTGATCGAGGCTGTACAGTCAGTAGCCCTAAACAGTATAAATTTGTGTGGGTGGCTTGCCAAACCATGTGCAACAGGTTACCATGCAAACCTTGCCAAACACACAAAAAATACAGATCAAATGCACTGGGGGAGGAGTCCACGTTCTACCAGGTGTAACACCACTAAGGTTAGACCTTGTAAAGTGCACGTGGTAGATGTGGAGCTGACAAGAGGTTACAGACAGATCCCTCATGGCCAACATATGAAAATAGAAAACAGGAAAGTTTATATGAATAAATTAGGATTGAGCGGGATACTCGTTTCAGATGAGTATCTGGTACTGATAAAGCATTTTTGACGAGTAAGAGCACGATGTGAGTAAAACTCGTCAATGTCCATGCTCGTGCTGAAGGAAAATCCTCATTGGGTAACTGACTCTCTTCACGGTCTGTAATTCGTCACATAGAGCACCCACCCCTCCCTACACAGACACGTCTCTGCAGCCAGAGCTGTGCAGCACTCTTGCACACATATAGACAGTGACTGATCTCTCTGTGCTTGGCTTAACTTTAGCTCACATTGTTCTCTTCAGTACTCCTTAGGTTTTCTTCAGCTTCTATTTTGGTTTGTATGACATTTAAAGTTACTTGGTGAACTGTAAATAGTTTTCAAATAAACAATACATATAGCAACTTCTAATCATTCCAAATCAATTTCAGACTTAAAATATTGTACAGATTTAAGCCCCACCCAGTTCTTGTTAAACCATATCCAATTCCGGTTTAGGCCCCACCCACTCCAAGTAGAGATACGGATACAGATAATTTAGATGGTTGAACAGATACAGATAGTGGTGTACTCACTCATCAATAGAATAAATGAGCACACCAGTCAACTGTAGCAGAGTGCAAAACAATCATCATGGGCAAAAGTACGGGATTTGATTGATAATAGGTTAGAGAGGCGAAGTGTGGTAGCATCTCAGAAACGGCCAACTTTGTGGGATGTTCTAGAGGCGACATATTGTTTAAGACGCCAATGTTAACCAAGGTTTATTGCCTCCGGTATGCATGGGAATGCCATAGTTGTACACCTCATGCTGGACATGTCTGGGAGATGTTTTCATGCAGATTGATTTTCCACACAATGAGTGGTTTTAGGAGCACAGCAGTGGCTTTGCCCTTCCACTGCCTGTTAACTTGCCCAATCTCAATCCACTTGAGCACATCTGAGAGTACTGGACTTTTTGGTTCAGTGTGCTGACCCACAACCACACAGACGGAGGGAATTCAGTGCCCTGCTTCAGTTGGAATGGACACAATTGCCTCTGGTTAGTTACCTTCCATCACACAATACAGGGGCCATGATGTCTTGCTAATGTCATCCCTGGCGTCCGGGGAGCAGTTAGGGGTTAGGTCACTTCAGCCCCCTTGATCTCCCTTGGGGATTGAACCGGCATCCTTCTGGTCACAAGATCAGATTCCTAACCACCAGGCCATTGACTTTTGACTTTATATGTATGGTATATATGGTAAATATAAAGAAATCACAGTGTAATGTTTTCTCCAATATCATTTCACTGTAGACCTGCTGGATGACTGCTTCATTGGTTTCCTTGCATGAGGTTGACTCACATTATGTCCGACTATTTTTACCATGGAGTGATCCTTGTTGCAGTCTCCCTCGTGAGTCAAAAGCACTTGTGGTTACTCATCATGAGTAAAAACATTGTTGACTAGGATTCTGATTCAGAACATTTTCACCAGCAGCATGGAGCAACATCAATATGAAGCATTTTCATTCATTATTCTTTATACATTTCCGCCTTTAGACAAGCTATATTCCTTGAAAGATTTGTGACTTGCCTTGATGCCAAGTTGTTGGACCATTTTTCAGTGTTGAGTAGTTTAGAAAGGACAGACAGATCAAGAAATAAATAAGAGCAATGAGCGGAAAATGGATCAGACGAACAACGAAAGGTGGGGGTGGGTGGAGGGTGTTTGAGGAATTGTGGGACGGAGTAGTAATCTGCTGGGAAGCGGTAGCTTGGGCCGGACGAATCCACAGATGTTTTAAAAGCGCTAATCTAATCTTTCTGCCAGGCTTCCATCTCCCCCCCCCTCTTTTTTCTCTCCCCTCTCTTCTTTTCCCTTTTCCTTTCGCCCGGTTCTTTTGGAAGAGCTGAAATGTGCTTTAATGTTCCTCAGGAGCATCATGTCCTGCATAGAGCTCGATCAGCTGCACTTATTCATCTGCCTGTTAGCGGCCATGTTTTTGAGGAGGCTGGAAATGCAATGAGTGGGTTTTTTCACAAAAAAAAGATGGAAGGAAGTGCAAAAAAGTGTGCACAGTGGTAAGTGTGCTGAGGCGGGTGGTGGTGAGTGGGGTCAGATGAAAGTATGTCGTTTGCTTTTGTTGTAATGTCACCCTTGGTGACCATCCATCACATTCAATGAACTCTAATTTTTTCTCATGTAGTCATTTTATTCATCGAGTAGTGCTCGTTTGCTCATTCACTCTCTTTCTCTCTCGTTCACCCATTCTTATGCCCAGCCATTGTACCCTTACAGGCCCTGATAAAAATAGGTTCATGTTGCCTTCCCGCCATATGAAATGGAATGTGTCTGAAACCGCACTCTGAAGCTGGACTCCATAGGAAAGTTTTCATATCCGTTTACTCCAGTTTTCCTCCTCCGTCTTCCCTCCCTCCAGTACCTTTTGCAGTCGAGGAATGGGAAGTCTGTGGAATACAGTAGCCACATTGAAATATAGCAGCAAGTCCCCCATATGCAGAGGAAGTGCATGTTCAGGAGTGCTGAATGTTTAAAAAAAATAAAAAATCAACAAATCTGCAATCCAGAGGAGTTACCTGGGACCACCCACGGAGAGGCATTACAACAAGACTACCAATTAAAAAAAACATAAAAAAATTGTCACTGCTAATAACTGATATTTACAATAAGGTGAATATTAACCTTAGTGGTGTCTCTAGAATAGAAAGTCAGGTGGGGCACAATAAAGTCTGTGGGCAGCATCCCACTCAACAATGAAACTACACACAAACCTACTCACTCAATTAATTCAACCACAAATGCACCTCCTCAATGAAATTCCAAAAAGCATAATCCGGTGTTGTGCCGAATTCAGCACCCCCCACCATCAGATGTATCCCTTGTCGGGAGACCGGTGGTATTCTGTTGCCTTTACTGTGGTTATTGTGACCAAAGGAACTTAAATATAATCCATTCCAGTCATGAATAAAGAAATAAACCTTTTACTGAGGTAAGATGGCTGTCTGTGTGTTATCTAACTGTTAACTTTGATTAAATTGTTGACGTGATTCATTATATTGCCTTGCTAGCAGCAGCTAACAGTTACTGTGATGTTTCTGAGTGGCAAGTTGTGTAGCAACACTGATACTGTAAACAATATTCACATAAGCTCACATATGCAAATCTTTCATTTTTCATTGGCTGGTTTCAGCATGGAACCAGCATTAGCATGCCCTGCAGCAAGTTATTGTAAGCATGTTGCACTTGTGCACAGTGTTTTCTACTGCTAACTTGCTTAAATGAAGCCTGAAGGGCCTGTTTACTGTCCCACACACATTATTATGTACTGTCCATCATTACATTTATCCTGTCCTGCAATGTGTCTTAGTTTAGTCAAAGTGCTTGTACTATAGTATAGAGCCTGTACTACTGCATGTTTGTTGTATGTTGTCGTTGCTCTTGTGTTCTATGTTGCACCCAGTCCTGACAGAACATTGTTTAATTTCATTATGTGAGGTTCTGTATACAGCTGATATGGCAATAAAAACCTTTCAAATCTTGAATCTTCAGACCTTGTCTTGGATTACATCACAGTTTGGTGATTTCCCTGCTCAGACATACCTATTATACTTGGCAATTGACAGGTGTGTTGAGCTGGTAAGATCCCTGCCATTGATGGGCCACTTTTTGTTCTTTAAAGAACCTTTCTGAAGAACCTTTACAATCCAAAGCAATCAAAGCTTTTTTTTTCCTAAGACCACACATCCACAACACTTTCCATCATTGCATTGTAATTTACATCAATTTAAAAATAGCAGGTCATAAACAAAGGAATAAACTATGGTGAGAAAGCTTCATCCCACTGATGGATAAAGTCATAATGAGTTTGCCGTGTTGTGTTTTTGTTTACAGAGGTGATGGCACTGTTACTATCTATCCCTGATTCCTGTCCGCGTAGCATGTTGAATGTGAAAACCATAAAATATATTCTATGATGATTCCATCTTGGCAAAAGCACTTGCTAACCCTCCCTCCCCTCCTCTTTCCTGCCTGCCGCTCTTCTGCACATTTCATAACATCTGGAGAAGGAGCGATGTCGGAGGAGTAAATGGCTGAACAGCTGTTGCTCCTCTTTGTATCTCTTTGCTTTGCTTTTCGTTGATTTCTGTCTATTATGTTTTCCACTCTCCCTCTGTCTATTTGTAAAAGTTCACCCTCTTCCGGGACAGGTGAACGTACTATGCAGCTCATACAAGATGAATGTGAGCTTCACTGGCTATGTTTACATGCGGCACAATAATCCATGGCCTGGTGGTTAGGCATCTGGTCTAGTGATCAGAACGTCGCTGGTTCGATCCCCGGACAGGTCATGAATGAAGCGCACTTGAGCAAGGCACCTCACCCTCAACTGCTCCCCGGGCACCATGGATAGGGCTGCTCACTGCTTTGGGCACATGTTCTCACAGCCTATTGTGTTCACTAGTGTGTGTGTCATTGCACGGATGGGTTAAATGCCGAGGTTGTGTGCAATCACATTAGCAAAAAGTTTCATCTTGTATAACTTGACTAACAGGCTGACTGTACGTAGTATATTTATAAATATGATATCTGAAGCACATTTTAGGATCTGTTAAACAGAAGGACAGATACTACGTAAACCTTTGAATCTGATCACTTTCACAGTCAAAGTCTTTTCTGGGCTTGTGCATCAGCATCAGGACAAACAAACTTCTTGTTATAGTAACAGCTGACAACATTTTGGACTACATTTGAATTGCACAGAGAAGAGCGTTATCATCAGTTCAGCCGGTTAAGGTCATCATTATCATGAGAAACCATTACAAAGCAGTGAAAAAGACTTACCTCGATGTACTTTAAAGAGCCAAAACATTATGTCCACGCACAGATGAAAGAAAGAAAGTTGATTATCTCGTTACATGGATGAGTGTCAAGGTCTGCAAGATTGTGGTCTATAAGTAAAGTAATTGTTTTTCATGCTGAACATGTTACATTTTGGAGATGTGGGGAGATGTGAAGACCTGAGCAACTTTGACAACAGCCAAATCATTATATCCAGATGACTGGAATCTCTGAAATGATAAGTCTCGCCTCCAAATTCCACAGTGGCTCACAATTTACAGGTCTTAAAGAATCTACTGCTAACATCTTGTGGCAGGTAACACAGGACCTTCAGAGACATTTTAGAGCCCATGCCATTCCCATGACATGTGGAGGACAAACTGTATATTAAGCATAGCATATTGATAATAATGTTTTGCTTCACTGGGGTATATTCATGTTGTGTTTAAATAACTTTTGTGTAAAAGTGTTAAAACTCAATTACTCTGATATCAATTAATGTTTTTTTGTGGGAGAAGTCAGACGTGAGCTGGGAGATGATGGCAGTCATGGGGGTAAATGTTAGTGGCTAACACACAAAGAAATTAGTCAATCATTAAAACACTGTTAGGATTTGCTAAATTATAGTATTGTAAGGTTAGGTGGCTATAGTGACAAATCATTCAATCGTGGTCCAGTTATTTAGCTAATTTAAGCTAGTTAATAAATTATTTTGGAAAAAATGCTAATTTACTTGTATACTCAGCAGACAGCAGATGGAAGCACAACTCCATCTGCTAGCAACACTTCCATGTTCTGTTTCAATGTAAAGTGATAATCAAGTGTACAGTGGAACCTTGACTTACGAGTTTTATTTGTACTGTGACCGAGCACGTAGCTCAATGAGGCCCCCAAAACCCAGACCAATATTTTTGCTACCTATTGTTAAATAAGAAAAATGTACTTTGTAAATAAGAAATAATGTCTAATAAATAATAATACATAACAAATGAGAATGTAAAGAAATAAACTGGTTTTATTAAGTGTATTTACCTTGAAGATCAGACGAAGATGCTGCCGGAGGTGGAGGAGATTGGCGGAGGAGGTTGGGGGAGTTTTTCTTTCTCGTTTAACTTAACTTACTTGCTACACACTTAATGATGCAATTTATTGGTAAACTTAACTTACACCCTATGCTACACTTTATCACTAAACTTAACTGCTACTTAAAAAAAAATATTACTTCATTTAATCTTCTTCACTGACTTTTGCCTTTTTAGCCACAATTTCCTTGCTTTCACTTGAAGGGCATTTCAATAAAATCCTGTCCTGGAAAGTTTGTTTCTTCGTCCCTTTCAAAATATTTTGAAAATGAGTGAGGCAAGTGTCGTTACACAGTGCCAGTGCACAGCCTCTTCTTCTCAGCACTGATCTTGGCACTCACTCACGTTCACTGGCTACCTATAGTGGCAGCTGGTGGAAGCTTCTTCACTATTAACTCAGATCTTGGCTCATATTATAAAGAAAAAATCTACCAAGCGAGGACTTGGATCTTCAAAAATTTGTAAGTTGATGAAATCATAAGTCAAGGTTCTAGTGTATTAAAATGTATGGATTTTGTATTGTTTTTAGGCACAATACTCAAAATGCTAGCTAGCTAGCTCACTCACTGGTACTTGGTCAGGTGCAACTAAATAAATTTTGGTTTATACACTAAGAGTTAGCTAATAATCTATCTGACTTGTACAAGGCCAAGCCAACAGAATCATGGAAACATGCCTATTGCTAAAGCCATATACAGAATAAAGCTTGGCCTCCTCCTGACAATCATAAGAGGTCTCCTGATTTCAGATGAATCAAAACAAATTATCTTCACAGATGATCCTGCAGTGTGGGGTGCCTATAGTACAATCTTTACTACTCTGATCTTCTTCCAATGTTGTCACGGTCACCCTCATTGTGATTCATAAATGTTAAATGTGTTCAATATGTATGACTCAGTATACTGTTGTGACGGTTGGACTTGACATTGCAGTGGCTAAATCAAAATACTGTATGTATGTGAATTCACCTCATACTTGTGTTGCACTATAAGAGCTGTGGAGCCCTTCTTTTTAGCCATGGTTTCATCCACATCCTTCTCTTTTTCTTGGTATTTTCAGAGCTGAAAGGACTCGCTACTAGCATAGCAATTGTTTCACTGTGATCTGCTATTTTGTTTACATCTGGTTCACGAGAAACTCCCAGTAGGTCATGCAATGTAGCAGTTCACGAAAAATTCCTGCAAGGTTTTGAAGATCAGAAGCATGCATAATCTGAAAGTATGCGATGTTTCCTACAGGGCAGATTGTGTAGTGTGGGAACTTGACTAACAACAATCAAGGACAGAAAAATCAGTGAAAAATGTCATTATATGTGGGGTATCCCAAGTTCTCAACAGTGGTTATGATTTTTAAAATCCTGTAGTGTGGCCAGGCATAAGACAACCTTTTTTCTTTTTTTTTTCACAGTTCATTCTAAATCTAAAAGTGGACTCCCAAGATGAAAATGTAGACATTAACATTTTGTAATAAGGCAGTATTGGTCTCTCCTGTCGTCTTTTTTGGAAAGTGCCAGTAAAAGAGACATTATCTGGGGCCTGCTTAGCACTTCAGCAACACACAATGGCTAAATCAACATGTCCCGAAGCCCAAACCTGCCATTAAAACCCAAGTTAAAGGGCTCGCCAAGGATAATGCATATGTGCTGATATATCTTCCCAATGCAGCCACTTTGACTAGGTTGCTTGTCTCTTAGGCACAAGTGTGACTGCTTTAAGGCCTACGTTAGGAGAAAAAGAGAAAGGGAGAAGGGAGGAGGAGGGACGAATGCGATTTCCAGCCAAGCGGAGACAGCATCCGCATCGTGAGAGACACCTGTAAAAACATCATTTTTCATCCCGGGCAGCTTGGGGAAGGAGTAGACGGAGAGAGAGAACAGGGAGAGAGAGATGGGAGGGTTTGGGTTTGTGTGTTATACCACTAAAAGCATGCAGTCTTGGCTTTTACTCACTTTGCTAATGCATATTAACCCTTTAACACATACAGTGCCAGTCAAAAATTTGGACACCTTCTGGACATTCAGTGTTTTTCATTATTTAAAATTGTTCTGCATTGTAAATTAATACTAAAGTCATCAAACTATGAGTAAATACATATGTAATTATTTAGTAAACAAACAAGTGTTAAACAAACCAGAATATGTTTATATTTTACATTCTTCACAGTAGGCACCTCTTGCTTAGATGGCAGCTTTCTTGTCATTTTCTCAGTCAGCTTTATGAGGTAGTCACCTGGAATGGCTTTCAGTTAACAGCTGTGTCTTCTCAAGAGTTCATGACTTGCATTTCTTGCCTTAATGTGTTTGAGACATCAGTTGTGTGTCTACTTTGAAGAATCTAAAATCTAAAACATATTTTGGTTTAACACTTTTAAGTTTACTACATGATTCCTTATGTGTTTCTTCATAGCCTGGATGACTTCAGTATTCAAAGGAGATCAGATGGAAAGGCTTAGCTTAAATCTGCAACTTAGATGTTTCATATGAGATAAAGAACTTTGTAACCTTAAGAGTCTCCACTTGAATTTTTGTAAAAATCCAGGTAAAATATCATATTATGCTCAGATTTGCCACAACAATGTGGCAACAATTTCTTATTCAGGACAAATGCCTTCTCAGTATTTATGCCATCAATAACCATTATGCAGAAGCATTGTATGTCTCATTCATCTCATGCTATTGCTGTGGGTATTTTAGGAGAATCTCCTTTAAGTCTCCAGAGTGATAAAAGAGTGAATTTGAGCTGATCTTAATGTGACACCCACAAAGTGTTGGTCACATTTGTGATGTAATTTTTTGTGCTGAATTGTAAACTTCTACAGATGACTGCTGTTGCTGGAGGTGTCCTGTAGGGTGCGCTGTGGCGTTGGTTAATTACTGCTGCTAGTAGCTCTGCTGCTTAGATTTGAGAAGCTGCTACACAGACAAGCTACGTTTTTTGTGTCTCATTCTTCCCACCCTGTATACAGGTGAGAAATGTGCTAAAAGTACACAAAATCTGCACTCATTTTGTCTGTATTAACATGTGAGTTAAGTTTGAGCAGAGTAGAAGTTTTTAATTCCTTTAGACAAAGAAGAAGTAATACAATGGTGGCTATTCGGTCTCTTCACAAATCCCAGAATGCACCGCGCAACCGGCAACATCCGGTTCACCATTTTCTCTTGTTTATGTCTGTGCCAGCTACGCTACATACACTGTTTACAACTTTATTTGGTAAGTAAATACTTACGAGATATCAACTAGCTTTTGTAACTATATGCAGATAATATTTCTTTGGATATTAAACATCGTATCTTGTTGTGTCAACTTGTATTTTCAATTTATGCAGTGGGTTTTTAGTGTAAACACGTTGTTGCAAGCTATCGTGTTGCATGCTATCAATTCAATGTAGGCCAGTGTGGCAAGCAGCGGCATAGTGGAGCTTAGTAATGATAGCATGGTGAACCGATGAACCGAATGTTGCCGGTTGCGCGGTGCATTCTGGGATTTGTGAAAGGGGCGAATTCACAGTGTTTCTTTTAAACCTTCTTCACATTTCATATTGCAAAGAAGTTTAGTGTTGTTTTCACGCTGTATGAATCGAAATTGCGGCAATATTAGCCTGTGTTCTATTATATTTCTTAGCTAGCATTTGTTAAAAGGCAGTACTAGCCTCAGTTAGTTTCTCACATAGAAGTTAATGTAAGAATGTTAGCCTGTTAGCATCTCATGTATTTCTCTGCTTGTGTGACTCTGCATGTAATATTTAAACAGACACAACATTTAAAAGCTTATGCAAGGCTCTTAACACAGAAAATGTATATATTTTGTGAAGATTTGTTTCACTTATAGGGTGGCACGGTGGCTTAGTGGTTAGCACGTTTGCCTCTCAGCGCTGAGGTCTTGGGTTCGAGTCTTCATCTGAGTGGAGTTTCCATGTTCTCCCCGTGTCTGTGGGTTTCCTCCTGGGTCTCCAGTTTCCTCCCCCAGTTCAAAAACATGGAGGTCAGGTGAATTGGGTATTATAAATTGTCCGTGTGTGTGTGTGTGTGTATATATGTATGTATGTGCGCCCTGCGATGGATTGACGTCCTGTCCTGGGCTTAATTGAATAGTGTAATGCCCTGCCCTGCACCTAGTTGGGGGGGTAGGGGACTAACCGTGACCCTGATAAGGATTAAGCGGGTGTGATTATGGATGAATGGATGTTTCACTTATGCTAAAAGTGCTTAAATATGGTACTGCGTCACCAATTTAGTTACACATGTCCACATGTGATGTACTGTTAAGCCTCCATTACTAAGGAGTATATTCAGATTGTGTATAATGGACTATTCACAATTAGTATTAATGGAATTCGTGATGTTGTACACAGGACATTTTTATTAGTTTTTGAATATTTTATAAATGTGTGTCTATATAATTGTGTAGTTATTGTTATATTTTATATTCTTATTATTGATATTGATTTAGCCCTGGGAAGTAAAATTAACAAAAGAAAACACAAGAAAGAGACTATTTGTTACTGTTTAATAAAGAAGAGATTTGAGAAGCTGCTACAAAGACAAGCCATTTTCATCTGTTTACACCAGGGATACTCATTGCGCGGCTCCCGAGCCACATGCGGCTCGCCGTGCTTTATTGGTGGCTCTCGTGACCGGTTACGGAAGTACGCCAGCACAGCCAAAGTATTTTAAAAGCATGCTACAGAGACATGTACTGTAATGCGCTTTACATTCCAAGCACTTGCCCTCTCATTTTGCCTCAATTAAAGTTGGTTCCAAATCGGGGATACTGTGGAACCTGGCAACACAGGCACTGTTTCCAACAGCAGGCTGCACAAGACTCTGCCGTTGCCAGGTTCACAGTTTAACACTTCTAAAAGAACTAATAAAACACTCATGTTACCATATTATTAATGACTTTAAGATAAAAAGCAATACTGATAATAAATCCCTTATAAACAAAATACTAAGTCGTACACAGTTGTTTTGCTATTCGCTTCAAACGTGTGACAGACATATTCTGGGCTAGTTTAAGCTTCTAAAGGGCAGGTTTTAGACTGACTTTAGGCTGGATATTTCTGTTGGACCTGGCAACCCTGCAGCAGGGTGGCTACATGGCAGCAGCGATTCTATAAGCTAGCTAGAGCAATATATTCAGTGCGCAAAGGTTTAGTCCATAGGTGGGTTGTTTATTTTTTTCCATTATTTGAGTGACTTGGGGTGATATTGTGGCTCTCTCTTTGACTTTGATCTGTCAATATGGCTCTTTTGGAAAAAAAATTGTGAGGATCACTGGTTTACACTGACCTTGGGCTTGGGGAGTGTAACATTAAGTTCATATGTAGACATTGTTTGCACTTTATTAGATACAACTCTGTATTTATACTCATGCCACCTCATTGTACACCTTATAAAGGTTTATATATACTAAAACCCCAAATACAAAAAGTTGGGACACTGTAAATTGTTAATAAATGCAAGCAAAAGCAGAATGCAATGATTTACAAATTTCATAGACCCACATTTTATTCACAACATAGCATAGAACTTATCAGGTGTTGAAAATGAAAAATAACACATTTAGAATGTGATGGCAGCAACACAAAGTTGAGACGGGGCAACAAAAGGCTGGTACTAATACAAAATAGCTGGATGAAAAAGTCATATGACTGGGTATAAAAAGAGCATTTTAGAGAGGCAAAGTCTCTCTAAGCAGAGAAAGACAGAGGTTAACCTCTAACCCTAAAAATTATGTAACTACTTCAGAAAAAAAATGGTCCAGCTACAGTACACAATGTCATTAAATGATCCCTGTGTGCAAGGCACAAGGCCCTCAATGGGATGGTCAATATTAAGAGAGAGAGAGACAGACAGACAGACAGAAAAGATACTTTATTGATCCCCGAGGGGAAATTCAAG
Organism: Crenuchus spilurus; assembly: GCA_036984385.1. NCBI lineage: Eukaryota > Metazoa > Chordata > Actinopteri > Characiformes > Crenuchidae > Crenuchus > Crenuchus spilurus. The sequence goes on from BRDA01045658.1 coordinate 14,893, forward strand.
CTGATCTCTGGGTCCTTGTGTGGCACTGCATTAAAACCGGAAATGATTCAGTACTGAAAATCACTGCATGGGCTCAGGAACACTTCCAGAAATTACTGTCTATTAACACAGCTCCAACTGTGCAATCCACAAATGCAAGTTAAAGCTTGTATCAAGCACAGAATAAGGTATATGTCACATGATGCAGACATGCTGCTTCTCAGGGTCAAAGCTCATTTAAATGAGGCAAAATGGAAAACTTCAGTAGTCAGATGAATTAAAATTGGAACATTCTTTTTGGAAATCACAGATACCGGTTCCTACAGACTCAAGAGGAGAGGGACCATCCAGCTTTTTATCAGCACACAGCACAAAAGTCTGCATCTCTGATAGTATGGGGTTGGATTAGAGTCTATGATGTGGGCAGCTTACATATCTGGAAAGACACTATCTATACTGAACACTATATTGAGCTTTTAGAACAACATATACTCCCATCCAGACAATGTATTTTCAGGCAAGACCTTATGGATTTCAGCAAGACAATGTTAAACCACATACTGCGTCCATTACATCAGCATGGCTTCACAGAAGAAGAGTCTGGGCACTGAATTGGCCTGAAGTCCAGACTTTTCACCAATAGAAAACATTTGACACATTATGAGACAAAAAATCCAGCAATGAAGACCCAGGACTCTTGAGGAGCTGCATCAGAAAAAAATGGGACACAATTTCTCTCCCAAAGCTCCAGCAATTGGCTTCCTCACTTCCCAGTTGTTTACAGATTGTTGTTGAAATGAGGGGATGCTACACAATACTAGACATGACCCAAGTTCTAAATAAGTTCATTTTTCACGAAATGGTAAAATGGCTCACTGTCACCATCTGACATGTGTTCTCTTGTGAATAAAATGTGGGTCTATGAGATTTGAAAAACATTGTGTACTGTTTTTAGTTACAGCTTACATAGAGTCCCAAAGTTTTTGGAATTGGGGTTGTAACTAAAGCAGGATTACAGTTCTGCAGTTGGATCTAGTAGCTGGACAGTTGATCAGCCACCCTCTATGGCCAAGTTACATTGAACTTGTATGATTACAACAGATGCAGATGTAGAAGTTTTTTAAACAATTTATTGTCTCTCCTGGGTTGAGAATAGTCCGCCAACCAAAAACGTAGAGCCAAAAGTGACCCTGTGGTCAGAACATTAATGGTGAAGCGCTTTTTCCTCCACATTAATTGTGGGTGGAAATAGGTGAAGCCCTGTAATTACAGGACACCTGTTCATCTCCCTCTGCGAACATCTCACATATAAGTACAATAATTCTTTTTTTTCTCCATCCCTAATGAAAAGTTCTGCTATGTGTTAAATCTGTCTTATTGCTGCTCTTTTTTACAGGGCTAAACACACTCAGTAGAAAATGTTTTTGCTCAAATATAGCTCTTAAAGGCTCAGGAGTGTCAATAGGGCATCTCAAAATTCTCTGAAAACAAGATGTTGTGTGTTGGATGAGAAATGATTGATTTTGTATTGAGATTGCTGCATCTAGTAAACATGAGCATTTATTAAACATATTACGTTTGAAAAATAAGACTTAATTGAGATCTCAACTAAAACTCAAGAGGAGATACCTGAGATTTTACTCAGAATAAATATCTGACCAGTAAAAAACTTAAGTCAAATTCTTATTTGTGTTTTCACACGATCTCATTACCGTCTAGGAGAAACTATAGATGTTAAGGTGCTTTTAAATTTTTTCTTCCCTGTGGGCATTTCTCGACACAGGCCATTAAAAAAAGAGTTGAATGTCAATATAGTGGAGAAAGAAAATAAATAAATTTGTATTATTAAATATTTTTTCCTGCTAAAATCTGTTCTTTTTAAAATATTCAAAATAACTTAAAATGGCCTACTAAGAAGTGGATGACACACTAGCTGGAGTTCCTGATGTGTTGAAAGCCACAGGAAGCTTTATTCCCCATAGACATTAAGTATGAGAGGACGGATGGGGTTAAGCAGAGGAAAAGGTGTCTGGGCTGTTGTTTAACCTGTCAATCAATAGGAGACCCAATGGACATCTTCTAAAATGGATTTACCGCAGGTTTCGTTGTGTGTGGTTGAGGAAGATGGAGTACAGTAATCATTCAAATCCAATTAAACGTGGTAGTGTTTTACTGTTTTGGGTAAAGATGGCACAATACCATATTTTCCTAATACATATCTAACATTTGTTCTTGCGTAAACTACTGTTCTACAGTATTTTAATTGAAACACTTGACATAAGATGGGCATGTAATGATGGTATACTCAGTCCATCTTCTAAACTACAATTTTACTGTAACCCTCCCATCTCTGCCTCGTCTCTGGCCTCACCTCTGTCCACGTGCTCTGTTTTTGTTTACGTTTCCCATGCGCTGTCCTGTCTCCATGTGCTCATTTGTTTGTTTTCCATTTGTTTTGATCATGTCTTCACTCCCAGTTACATCGACATTGTACAGCCCTGTCGTCTCATGTGTCGAGATTCTTTGCTATTTAGCTGCGTTGTAAGTCTTTGTAAGTCATTGTTTGTCACCAGTCATTGACTTTTGTCTTCAAAACCACATTTATGTCTTCATCATCATGTTTTGTCTTGGTAAATTCCCAGTCAAAAGTTTGGAAACACCTCATTCAATGTGTGTATTTTTTTCCTACATTGTAAATTAATACTGAAGTCATCCAGACTATGAAGAACACATAAGGAATCATGTAGTAAACTTAACTGAAAGCCATTTCAGGTGACTACCTCTTAAAGCTGACTGAGAAAATGCCAAGAAAGCTGCATCTAAGCAAGAGGTGCCTACTGTGAAGAATGTAAAATATAAACATATTCTGGTTTAATACTTTTTTGTTTACCAGATAATTCCATATGTATTTCTTCATAGTTTGGATGACTTTAGTATTAAGGTGTGTCCAAACGTTTGACGGGTACTGTAGTTAGAGGTTCCTGAAGTATCTTCAAGACTATTAATGGTACCAATAACCATGTTGTGGCTGATTGTGACAATGATGAAGAGGGACCGTCATGTCAGTAAGCTAAATTGCTAGTTAGCTGCTAAAATTAGCGTAAACAGAGAGTTAACTTGCTGCTTACTCATATTTATAGCTGTAAAAGTTAACATTAGCGATGACGATTTGATTAATTAGCCTTAGCATAGGGTTAGTACTGACCAAAGTATTCTATTAAAATGACGGCCAAAAATAGCTTTTTAAATTATTTCCTTGAAAAGGTAGTCATATTACCTATTACTTTATATCTGGATTATTCTATAAAGCCCAAACAAAACTGAGGTCACATATTCAGGTCATCTGCTCTGAACACTTGATTAAAATTATGAATTTTATTTAGGCAGCCGTGGCCTAGTGGTTAAGGATCTGGTCTGGTGACCTGAAGGTTGCTGGTTCGATCCCCAGGCAGGTCATGACTGAAGTGCCCTTGAGCAAGGCACCCAATTGTAAGTCACTTTGGATAAAAGCGTCTGCTAAGTGCCTCAAATGTAAATGTAAATGTCAAATGTAAATGTAAATGAATTGCTAATTGCTTAATTGAAAACCCAGAAACTATTTTTTTTCTGTATTCATGCAGCACTGCACATATTCATAATTCAAATCACACAGCCAGCTGGAGCAGGCGGCCCACACTCACAAATGAGGAAAATATGTGCAGGAAATTTATGTTTAATGCATTGTGCATAATTAACATTGCTCCTCAGTCCATCAAGTCACTTGGTTTTCCCAGGAAAGAGCCACTAGCTGGGAGTCTAACATTACTAACTATGATGTAGCATTGCATGTCAACAAGGCACAGCTCACTCAAACAGGGAAAATAAAGCATTACTTTGGCTTTAGGGTCAATGGTCTTGGGTGCCCCATCAAATATTTTCTCTTACATGGCTACATGAATCCAAAATGTCAAATTATATGTAGAACCTCTAGAAAATTATAGGTCCTGTAATTAATTTGAAGGGTTTCAAACATATATAATGACATTCTTATACCTGTAATGTTATTAAAGTCATTTTTTGACCCAGTTTCTCCCCCAATATAGTGGTAGTCAATTGAACCACCCATCTGTTAGGACTCTCCCAATCACTTATAATGTTACCATGCAGGCTCCATCTTTTTTTCAAACTGCTGCAAAATCATTGCATGGCAGCCAAAATGCAGAGCTGTGATACATCAGCTAACAGACACCTGAGCCAGCAGACATTGCATGGTAGTAGCAGGGTTCATATGGTCATGAAAAACCTGGAAAAGTCATGGAATTTGAAAATGGCATTTTCCAGTCCTGGAAAAGTTTTGGAAAAATAAATCACCTCAAAGTTTTGGAAAAGTCATGGAAACTCGCCATCTTCTGATCATAGTGTCGTCACCTTAGTCCACTGAGCTGATTAAAGTAATTTTAACTGTAATGTTTTGTAATTACTTCATTACATTAGTTCTAATCATTGTGACCTGACATGACCTACTGTAATCTGTTTACATTGCACTACAAGTGAGTCTGTAATATTTCATACATTGTTTTCACGGATACACATAACATAAAAGACTATCTGGACTGGAGGTCTGTTGATGAAGCATTTAAAATAAGCTAAGAATGGACCCTGTAACTCTAAGTAAAGTTTAAATGAGCCCAAGTTCATCTGCTTGCACCTGCAGTTTGAGTAGAGGCCACATTGGTAAATTTATGATGATGAAAAGGTCTTCTATACATTTGACTGGGTCAAGGCTACTGCCATCCACCTCACAGGCCAACCCAACCTGCACACATGACAAGATAAGCCAGCTATATCACCATGCACTCCCTTATGATGACCTACAGAACATCAGCAAGAGATAGAGAGGGAGGGAGGCAAGAAGTCAAAGGTGATCTTCTCTTTAGCATGTGACCTGTTAACTGTTCAAAATCATTTGAACATGCAAGTCTATGCATGTGTGATTGTCATCAAAACCTCATTTATATAGAATAAAAAAAGTAAAAGTATTACAATTCTTTGCTGGATTTTTTGTTTCATGATGTGCCAAATGTGGTCTGGACAGCAGACAGGCCAGTTCAACACCCTGACTCTTCTTTTGTGAAGCCATGCTGTTGGATAAAGTATGTGGGTTAGCATTGTCTTGCCTGAAAGAGATATTGTCTGGATGGACACACAAGTTGTTTCTAAAGCCTCAACATTTACTCTATGAAGTCTTTCCACATGATATGTACTGAGTAGGATTGAGCCGGATACTAATTTCAGACAAGTATATGGTACGGATAAAGCATTTGTGACAGGTACGATCAGGTACCAGGTACGATATGGGGGGCAGCCATGGCCTAGTGGTAAGGATGTGGTCTTGTTACCAGAAGGTCACTGGTTCGATCCCCAGACAGGACATGACTGAAGTGCCCTTGAGCAAGGCACTTAACCCCCTAACTGCTCCCCGGGCGCCGGTGGATAAGTGCTGCTTCGGGCCGCTTCACCACTTCGGGCACAAACTCTCACAGTCTAGTGTGTTCACTAGTGTGTGTGTGTGTGTGTTTCACGAATGGGTTAAATGCGGAGGTCAAATTCCGTTGTGAGAAAAATCACATTGGCTAAATTGGTTGATCTTAATCTTAATATCCGTGCTCGTGCAGAAGGAAAATCCTCATTGGGTAACTGACTCTTCACAATCTGTGATTGGCAGATTTTATATATATATATATTATGTTATAGTCACACAGAGCGCCTGCCCCTCACTACACAGACACGTCTGTGTGTGAGAGTGTGGCACAGCTCTGTCTGCACAGTCACTCAGTCACACACACATGCGCGTGCGCACACACACACACCTTAATCAATTAAAAAAATGCCAAGAACGTTAAGGAGTAAAAATAAATAATTAATTGAAGGAAAAAATCAGTTTGATCATAAAATTAAAAGGAAGTTGTTGAGTACGACCGCTCTTGTTCATGAATAGTAAATAGTTCTCTTACTTTTGTGATCAAAAACATTGATTTGAATCTCAATATTGAAGCTGTTCTGTAAATAGTTTTCAAATAAACAATACATATAGCAAATTCTGATCAGTCCATATCAATTTCAGGCTTAAAATAATGTACAGATGTAAGCCTGTATGTCTGTTATTGCAAACCCTGTAAAGCTGCTTTGTGACATCAGTTGTAAAAAGCGCTTTATAAATAAAATTTGATTGATTGATTGAAGCCCCACCCACTTCCGGTTAAACCATGCCCACTCCGAGTACAGATACAGATCATTTAGATGGTTGAACAGTGGTGTACTCGCTCATCACTAGTACTAATGTAACAACAGATAAAGATCACAGCCTCCATTTGGGAAATTATCACCAAGGGTGGCTGATGGAAAATGCGCACAATGGCAATGGAGTGATCATCCCACCATGGGTAACCATTCTTATGAGAGACCATAATGGAAGTTCTGTTTACAAGACCTTGTGTCTAGAACAAAAACATGAGAAAAAAGTTAGGAAAATCTCTGGCCAAAGAGAAGAAAAACCCAGGAAGGTTAAGAAACTACACGCTAGAGATTATTTAACACATTCAGGACTCAGACCCTTAGAAAACTTACCACTGGTTACTGGCAAAGTCTGACTTTCACAGGCAAATGTAATGACTTTTCACCAAACACACGGGGCAAAACTTTTAAATAAAAGACAGTTGATGGCTGGCATGTAGGAAATCAGGAGAGAGGAGCCTGACCTTAGCAGAGGAAGGCCACATGCTGTTTAACTGAAGTAGGAGTAAAAACTATTTTATATATATACACTAATAGGAGAGATTTATGACCGTTACATAAGAACATCATTTGGTAGTTCATTAAATTATCTAAGGAAGATTAATTCACAGTAAATATGCCTGGAAGTAGCAGCGCATGATGGGATTTCAAGTCGGTGTGTGCCATTACCACTCAGTGTGTGTTCTGTGTAGGTGTGTGTGTGTGTGAGAGAGAGAGAGAGAAAATGAGAGATACTTAATCCTTCAGTCAGTCCAGAAGTAGCAAGACTTTGATATCATTCCATGCAAGCTGTCATCAACTTAGCACCACTGGCTCCAGAATGTGGTAATGCACTCTGAGAGTGTGTGTGTGTGTGTGAGAGAGAGAGAGAGACAGACACACACACACACACACATACACATACATACAGATAGAGTTGCACTCGCATACACAGGGAGACAAACACATTTTATTTATTTAAAAACACATTTTATATAGTTTTACATACAGAACACAATGAGAAATAAATACAAAAGACTAATGAAATGGATAAATGAACATTTAACATCACTCTTACAGGTTTACGCGCCGTTTTATAGAGTGCCAGTATGGTGCAGCCGCAGCCTTTGTTTTGTACACCTGTTCTCGGGGTTCTTGGCTGCTATTTGTTTTTGCGCTTGTTTTCAGGCAGTAGTGCTGTGTGCTGTCGCTTTAGTGTGACGTGTTTTAGTTTAATTTGACTGTTATTATTTAGGTGCTTCTCCAGCCTTTTGTTAATTTTTCCCCCAGAATGAATGATTGAACACGTGCGTGGATGCTTTGTTTTTGTGAAATTAGAGGCGAGTCACGTGGCCACACTGACAAAAACTGGGTGAAGTGGCGGCCCTAGCCTGTTTGGCAACCTGGGTGAAAAAACGCCTCTGACATGGTGGATGAACAATAACTGGGACAAAATTCCCCATAAAAAAATGATCAGGGCAAATGATAGCCGAGGGTCCACTGTATTTTTTTTGTATGTTGTTTAAGAATGTGACTCTCATTTGATTAACTTTTGGGAAACAAAAAAATGCACCACTAATTTAACAAACAAATGTTATCCCATTGTCAACAAAAGTTATCCTCTGTAACTGGCTCTTAGCCAACTTCATTATGTTTGATTGTGAACATTATCACTGCAGAAAACTAAAGGTGCCTTGGATGTTCAGTGGCATAATCCAAGAACTTAAAAATACATATATAAAGAGGTTACCTGAGGGACTTTTAGTCTAGAAATTTCTGCAGGAACCTCAAACTAAATCACCGAGCTCTATGCAGCACCAAGCTTTTGAGGAAATATCTTCAGTTCCTCAGAGAACCACCCTTTGTAAAGGGTTCTGCCCTTGTGCTGAGCTGAAGAACCTCAAAGGGTGCTTTGACTATTGGGTTTGTTACTTGCACTGATTATATTAAATTAAATGTTTCTTACCAGACCGAACATACAGAGCTCGACAATCCTCTGCCGCCATGTTTGTTTTGGTGTCATCAGGTGGAAGGAAGTCATGAAAGACACCTTTTTGCATTTTGTCTGTACTGTCTTAGTTTTCTTCTCACTTACAGTTTCATTTCTGTAGTGCTTTTCTAAACTATCAAAGCTCTTTGACATTTGAGACAGATATTAGACTCACATCAATCACCACCAATGTGCAGCATCCATCTGATGATGCAACAGAAGCGGGGAGGACAGACTAAGCAAAGTTTTTGAAGATGAGGATGATTAGGAGTGAGAAATTTAGCCAGTACATCAGAGCAGAGGAACCAAGGACCTTCTAGTGACCTCAGAGAATTGGAACCTTAGTTTTATATCTCCATTTTTCCAGTACACTGTATATATGTATGTACCAGACGTGGGGACTCGAGTCACGTGACTTGGACTCAAGTCCGACTCGAGTCACCAAACTGATGACTTGTGACTTGACTCGACAACATTACTAAAGACTTGAGACTTGACTTAGACTTAGTCAAACTCCAGTCCTGGAGGGCCGGATTCCTGCAGAGTTTGGTGATCTTCCTGATCAAACACACCGGATTCAGCTCAGCAGGTAATGAGCAGGTTTAATTGTGTCAGAGCAGAGAAATCACCAAACTCTACAGGAATCCGGCCCTCCAGGACTGGAGTTTGAGACCCCTGACTTAAACTCTAATTTTACTAACTTGGACTTGAGATTTGAGATTTGAAAACACTTGAAACCCCCATTTGAACATAATAAATAAGTAAAACTGAATCACATAACTGGATCATAAGCACGTCATTTCCAGATAAAGTTTTACAAATTGCATTGAATCAGTTGTTTTAGGTGAAGGATGAACACTTTTGCACTTTATTGTTTTATTACATTTATGTTTAATTGTTTGTTAAAAAGACATCATTTACGTTTTTCGAACTTTGCAGGATTACTTACTAAAGGGTGGATTTACATAGAGGATAGGAAGCAGATGTGCGTTAGCAACAGCAGGGTTGCCAGGTCCCTAAAAATCTCCATCCCGATATCTGACATAAAGCGCTCTATACAACCTGACACCAGCCTAAAATCTAGAGCATCCAATCACAGATATTATTGTTAGCATTATTATTTTTATTATTAGAAGTAGTAAATATAATGTAAGAAGAACACACCTCCATGATTGTTTTTCTTTCCATTTAAATCATCCCCCTTTCTCTACTACCTTTTAACTCCTTATGGTTTTAACACCACAGTTTTACGCTCAAAAGATGTGTTACTATAAGTGTTTTTTTACATGGAGTTAAAAGGCAGTGAACAACTGAGTGTGAAGAGCATTGTGGTAGATTTACTAGTATTAGATGACTGGTTGGAAAGGGATCTGAACATATAGATTTAGAGTAGAGAAAATGTTAAATATTAAATAGTATTTAATAAATTGGTTAAATAAATGTGTTTAAATATTTAAAAGACGTTACATCTGGTGACTTGACTAGGACTCGAAGTTTAAGACTTGTGACTTGATTGTCAAGACTTGTGACATACTTGTTACTTGCAACTTAGTGACTTGTTCCCATGTCTGGTATGTACCTTTCCAAGGGTTTCCTGGAAGGTCTCCCATCCAAGTACTAACCAGACCTAAACCTGCTTCAGTGAATTTGCAAACAACACATTTTAGTGGTGCTGGCTAATAACATACCAGCTTTATGAAATCCATGTCCTCTGCTCACAGAGAAGGTTGAAGAAGGTAGTTCATGAAATATTTTAGAATTTCATTTCTTTTTTTGCCAATGTGGTTTGCCCACAACAGAATTTGACCTCCCCATTTAACCCATCCGTGCAGTGAAACGCACACACTGGTGAACACGCTAGACTGTGCCCAAAGAGTTGTTCAGCCCTATTTACAGCACCCAGGGAGCAGTTGGGGGTTAGGTGCCTTGCTCAAGTGTACTTTAGTCATGACCTGCCTGGGGATCAAACCAGCAACCTTCTGGTCACAAGACCAGATCCCAAACCACCAGGCCACAGCTTTTTCAATCCCTGGACCTCTTGGTTTGAAAGACAGCACCTTTACACACTTTGCCACTGGGGTAGATGCTAAAACAAGACCAGTACCATTGATTTAAAGAACAAGCCAAGAAAATGCATAGACAGTAAATGCAAATGCGTGATAATTTTCTTTATTTTTAAGACATTTCACATCTTCAGACATCAGACTTTTCTTAGACTGTTGCTTAAATGAAGCTGTTGAAGGCATCACACTGGTAAAGCCAAATCAGGAAATAATGTCCAAACTGTCTCACTGACCAGAAAGGCCAACATCAAGATAGGTTTGACCTCAATTTTTTTTTCCTTTGAACTTCTTCACTTTTCAGACAAGCAAACAGGTTGGTTGTGAATTGTGTAATGATAACATGAGAGCAAACATACTTTACAGTCCTGTGGTAGATGTTTTTATAATATCTTTAGACATATCAGAATATGTAACACTATGACAATATTCCATGTGTTAAGGAAGTTTCTTCGTTTTACAGTTGGACACTGGGAAGCTACTATGATTCAATGATTTGCGGTTCAGATTCATACATAGATAAATGCATTGACTGTATGTTTGTGAGACCTGCTGATATGCATATCTGCAATATTTGTCAAGATTAAATACATCATACTTGTTTGCTATTTAAATAGATATACATACATATATGTTCTCTTAAATTAGATTTACTTTAAGACCATAGATGTTAATTGTTTAGCACGTGTGAACTTTAGACTGCAACGTAAATTAACATTAAAAAGTCACCATAAATAATAGCACTTATACATTCAAACAATAGCATAATTTCATAATAGTTTCTCAAATGTAGTGTTAAGGTCTTAAATATTTTCAGCTGACAAGTGCTTGTGGACAGTCTTTGCACGTCCTTTACTTTTATTTGTGTTGCTTCTTTTCACATTGAAGTCTGTCAAAGCATCTAGAATATTTTGTCCGTTATTATTAGATCTACATCTCCTCTGGCCCCGTCTTAAGTGGCATAAAGATAGAGAACAAAGTGCGAAACTGTGACAAGAGATACACAACATCACAGACACAACTGCAGACAAGCATAGAACACAGCAGTGTAGGGGTGGAAGTGGGTGTGCAGCTCAGCCTTTACAAGGTACACAGTAGACATACAGACATACATGGCTTCACAGGACACAGGAAATTAAAGCTTGGATCCAGAGGATTGTTGAAGTCCTTAGAGGTTCTGCTAAGAGCTTGAAGGTCTAGGTTTGTTCGGGTCATTCTTCCACATTTGCTTTGTAAACCTCTCAATCCATACCGCGCTATCGGCAGCCACAGCCTTCCACCACCATTTCCTGGTAGTTTTTTAGAACTACATGTTCATCCTGGTCAAGATAGAGCAATGCGATGGGGCTGAGGGCTGTGGGCACGCAGCAGGCCCGTGGCACGGCACCATTGACAGAGCTCAGCAGCGTCTGCACCATAGCATGGCTGGATGAGTTCATGTGGTCAGCCAGGGGGAAGCGACATTCGCCCAGACAGAAGAAGGCATCATAGCCAGTTGGCGCCACGATCCATTTGTTCCACCCCACATCTTTGAAGTCTACGTAGAGTGGGTGACGCCGACACCGGGCACGGGAAAGGCGCTTGAGCTTGGCAGCTCGTCCACCGCCATTCCGCTTCACTCGCCTCTCCGCCCATCCAACGTGCCAGCCTGCTTTGGACCCTTGACTTCTGCCACTTTTAACCCTGCTCCCTCCCCTTCTACCCCTGGAGGTCCTCTTTCCAAAGGGTACTAGTGGTTCATTGCGCCCATCATGGCTGTATGTGACCAGCAGGGGTCTTTGTCGTGTCCAGCTGTGTTCATCCTGGCCTGCAGACCTGCGCACTCTTAGGTGTCCATCTGTGTCTGCATCCTCCATAGAATGACTGCTGTTGTCTGGGCTCACCTCCAAGATGAAGGATACACCACTGGACCAATCGGTCAACTTCTGGAACAGTTCTCCCTCCAGGGGGAAGGCCTCCCAGGACTCCCTGGTCTGGGGATCTCTCGTCAGCTTTTTTGAATGGAGTAACTTGGGATTTGAGTTAGTCTTGTCATCAGAGAAATAGAGGCTGACAGTGTGAGGTCTGGAACCTTCACCATGCAAGAAACGTAGCTCTGCTGACATCACATTCTCATAGGATGGGATAGAGGACAGGTTGAATGCCATGTGGATTCTGCTGCTCTTCTCTTCGGGGTCAGGGAGGTCTGAAGACACTGATGGGAAGAGGAAAAAACAAACAGGAAAATATTTCATTTGAGTCACTTTTCTACTTGGTTAGATTACATGTTCCTTTCCATCAGGTTTCCCTCCCGGTCTGCTTGCCCTGGGTAATGGCATAATGGTGGAAGTAAATCATAATTACACATCATTTTCTGGGAGCGCTTTTCAAATCTACTCCAAGATCTCCATGCTAATGCCAAGACTGCAACTGCAAACAGTTGGAGCATTGACTTAACAGATAGGTTTTTTCATTAGCCATTTTGGCAGCAATGGAGGTTTAATTGACTCCCATATATTGCTTAGCAGTGAACTAAATTGCTGTGGCAGCCAAAACAATCAGACATGTTTGTCACCAAATCTTAACTGCTCTTACCTTCATGGTGAAAGCTACGGACAGTGTTGGCTCCTTGTACGTGTTTGGTAGGGTAGCTGAAGTCTGGATCTTCTATTAGTTGGTATTGTTCTGTGTGGAAACGGTACATATCCAGGAGATACTGGGGTACTAGTGCTCCTGAGCGAGGGTTGGGATGGGACTGTAGGCCCAGTCGGGTTAGAAGGAGGTTCTGGATTGTCTGGGCCAAACTGGGCTCCAGAGGGGTAGCCAGGTTCCCATCAGAATGACTGGAATCCCCCTGGCGACCCGTCAAAGCTTGAGGTAGCAGCAGGGTCATCAGAACCAGAAGGCTAGCAGGGAACATTGTGGACCTATGAATGAAGAACATGCAAATCAGCAATGAAACGATAAACTAGATGCAGAATGAAGAAAAAAGATGCAGATGTTCAAATATAAATGTTAAAGTTTTGAGACATCTGTTGCAGGAACTGAAGATCTTTTCACCTTCATTTCCATAGTACAAAGACTTTGGATGAGTTGCCAACAGAGAACCTTCGTTTTAAAGGTTTCACTCTTTAATTAACATTCTACTCCTGATCACCAGATTTACAGCTATTTTGGTCTCGCCATGTACTTGCTGTTAAAACGAATCGTGCTCTGTTTTTATTGCTAATTTATTGGTGTTTCCTATAAGTGGCACTAACTGCAGAAACAGCACAAAGGAAAAGGAGTAGCACAGCAGAGGATATGGCTGTACTGTTTGATTTAAGGCTTCACATGTGTCCTGTTAGACCAATTTATTAAGGCCAAGTCTCTCTTGTTGATTTAAATGACAAATGAGAATAACCTGCAGTGTCGATCACTGACATAATGAGTTGGGTTGTGCAGATCTCCATTTATGTGGAATATTTAAAGGCCTTCAGTATGTAGACATAGCCCTGGCTTGACTATCCAGGATTATCACGGTCTTAATCCTTCTGCTGTGGTGCAATGCATAAGCATTTACAGGCTTATCTTGATCTTGGGTAAAATGTAAGATAGCCAATTTGACTTCTATATAGATCTTATCTCAGAACATGTTGCAAAGGAGTGAGTCTGTTGTGGTGACAGACACAACATAAAGGTGTGTTGGAGACATCAATCACTCTATTTAAGCAGAGACTGGCAAAAGCAGAGAGGATTCTCTTTCATCTATTTCTCTGTGTTTAAACTTTGAGGTAACAGGTGCTGATTTAATCATATAACTTTTTCCTGTTTGACTCGTTTTAGTCAAACAAAGCAGTATTTGTGTTGGTATTAGTCCACACTGAAATCTATAAACCTCTCACACTATCATGATCCAGTCAATCTCGGAGAAGATAGGGTGCAACCTGGCCACATTGCACACAATAGTCAGTATACCTCAGTGCTAATCTTATCTCTCGAAGGTTTGATGAATGCTTATAGAGCAAACTGAGGACAGAATAAGAGGGGGTTTTTTACAGCAAGGCAGCAAAAGATTAGAGTAAGGTACTAGCTTGTGGTTTGGGCTAATTTGAGATCACAGGGAACAGTAATGGAAGGGTTGTCATAAGTTGAAAAGTTTCAACACTTCTGCTAAGCAATCCAAACAAGCATCTTAAAAGTGGTCTAAATATACCATTTCTCATTTTTAGAATGTTGTGAGTTTATTATAGTCTTTATAATAGTCTTATAGTAAATTTGCAATACAGTGGAACCTCGTTTTTTATCATTAATTTGTTCTGAATCATTAAAGTGCCTGATGATAACCAAATCAAATGATAACTGAAGCAGTATTTCCCATAAGAAATAATGTAAATCCAATTAATCCTTTCCAGGCACTTCAAAATATTAACAAAAGTACATTTTATATAGAATAACTATAGTTTTACATACAGAACATAATGAGAAATAAATACAAAAGACTAATGAAAAATAATAATTTAAGAGAATTAAGAGGATAAATAATTATTTAACATCACTGTTAGGGTTTTACGCTCTGTTTTAGGCCATACTGGTGTGGTCCAGCCAGCAGCCTTTGTTTTGTACACCCGTTCTCTGGGATTTCGGCCACTATTTGTTTTTGCACCCGTTTTCAGGTTGTAGTGCTGCACGCCTTTGCTTTACCGTGACATGTTTTAGTTTATTTTGAGCATTATCAATGAGAAACAAAGCCAGAATGAACGACGACCATGTGGGTGAGAGATGAGCGTGTTTGTTTTTGCAAAATTAGCGGCTAGTCATGTGGGCATGTCGATGAAAACTGGGCAGATCAACGATAACTGGGACAAAATTTCCCTGAAAAAAAGTAAATAACTGAATTGTACAATAACCAGATCAAACAATAACCGAGGCTCCACTGTATTCTACAAATGGCTAGACTAGATTTAGGAGGTCAGTGATGTCACATGAGGGTTTGGAACTTTTTGAACTTCTCTAACTGCAGTGGTTTTCTTTGGAATCCCAGTCCAGGGTACACTTACCCAACATTCTCCAACAAACCCAACATAAACAAAGCCAAACATTGCTTGGGTTCTGTATACTTGTGTTTTTGGGAGACTTTAGAATGTTCTCCATTCCCAGTGGTTCTTATTTAGTTCTTATTTGTTACACCTTGTATATGTAAAGTCAGAGACAGAAGCTCATCTGTTGCTGCACAGTTTGTGTTGGTCATCCATTGGCACACCTACCCAACATTCTCCAACAAACCCAAACACTGCTTTGGGACACTCTAAAATGTTCCCAGTGGTTCTTATATAGTTCTTATTCTGAAACCATAGAAAACCAGCATTAGAATGTTGGAGTATGTTGGGTTTGGATTGGTGTACCATGGCTTTTCCACTCTACGCACAAACAGTAGGCCTCTCCACTTTGTTTCTGAAGATCTCTCTTGCTGCTTCTCCTTCCCAACCTTGTCATTGCTCATGACTGCAGTAAAATAGATTAAATGACCTTTGTCTATCCCACTGTGTCTTCTAAGGGCATCCACAGATGTGACCCCTGGAAGAGCACATCTCTACCTAATTGAAACCCAAGGCGCCAAGCTTAATTTGGCACCTGTATCTGCATTCACCCCTGTATGTGTTTCTGTTTGGTGTCACAGTGTCACCATGTGATTGGGTTCTCCCCACGTAGCTGCTTCCTTGAGGAAGACAAGAGTAATCAAGGATAGGAAGCAGAGGGTGACGGAAGAAGGCGCTTATTAGATTCCAGGCTGACCCTAGAACAGACGGCAGAATGACCCCGGCAGACACAGGGGAGTTAGGCTCGTGCCATCACTGCGGTCATGTGACCTGAGTCTGGAACATTGAGCATGAAGGATTTGCTGTTTTCTCTCACTCTCTGTTGCCTTTTCTTGCTCTCGTTCACCTTATCTCTCTCCTTCCTGTTAGCATTTTCCTCTGACTGAAATGGATATATCATTGTTCAGAAGGGTACTGTTGCCAGTTAGAGACACACACACACACACACACACACACACACACAAGCACACACACAAAACAAATGGTTTTCCCCTGTCAATTAAAAAAAAAAAGAAACATGTAGGACCATATTTTTGGCTACTTCAAAAGTACACATTCACAGGCACACACGCAGGTCTGTATTTGTATCTTTGTGGGGTCTTTCCACTGACTAATGCAATAACACACTGCACAGGATGCACCTAATTCTACCATTAACTCTACACTGTAAAAAACAAAATATCAAATAACACAAGATCATTAGTCTTTCTGATTTCCAAATATGAGCTACATTTTTATAAAAGCCCACATCATCATCATCAGTGTTTTTCAGGAGCCATTTGGCACTACCAGTCAAAAGTTTTAGAACACCCTAATTTTTCCAGTTTTGTGTTGAAAACCATTGAGTTTAATGTCTCATTGCACTCTGAAATGAAAGCACAGGAGTTAAATAAAACATCATGGAATCACTTTATAGACCAAAATGTGTCTAAACTTTGGACTCATCAAAGTAGCACCTTTGGCAGATATAACTGCTGAACACACTTGTGGCATTCTTTCTTCAATAGACATCAAATACAGTGGAACCTTGACTTACCAGTGAATCAACTTATTAATTTTCCAAGATACGAGCCATCGCTCAGTAGAGTTTTTGCTCTATGATGCGAGCCGAGATCTGAGTTACGAGTGAGCGAGCTTCTGCCACCCACCACTAGGTATCCCAGTGAGCATGAGTTAGTGCCAAGATCAGTTATGAGAAGAAGAGGTGGTGCGTCAGTGCTGTGTAATGACACTTGCCTCACTCATTTTCAAAACATCTTGACAGGGAGGAAGAAACAAACTTTCTTGGACAAGATTTTATTGAAACATCCTGCAAGTGAAAGCGAGGAAAGTGTGGCAAAAAGTAAAAGTCAGTGAAGAAGAATATCGTCTGATCTTCAAGGTGTGGTTTTTGGGGGGCTGGAATGGATAAATAGCATTTAAATAAACTTTAATGGGGAAATTTAATTTGATATATGAGCAAATTGAGTTATGAGCTCCATCATAGAACAAATTAAACTCGTAAGTCAAGGTTCCACTGTATTTGTCACTGTTCTTCCCAAATCTGCTGCAGACGTTCACATAAATGTTGGCACTTGTAGGTTTGCTTTGCTTTTCACTTCATCCTAAATCAGCTGGATGGGGTTTAAGTCTGGAGATTGTGCACCACTCCATGTTTTCAAACTGACCATCTTGTTCTTTTTTCCTGAGGTAGTTCTGGCAGAGCTTGTTTTCAGTCATTATTTTGCTCTACAATGAACCCCTGACCAACTAGGTGCACCAGAAACCTAAAACCTTTGGCCGGTAGTGTACATGTACTCACACTTTGCATTTTGATGTGTTTGAGTAGGTCGGCTTCAGGCTGGAGGGCTGGAGTGGGTTGTATAGGGTTGGGGCCTATAGGGGACTGTGCTGATTTATCCTCTGCCACTGTCTTCATGTTACACTCAGTCCCTCCATCCCTCCACTCTCTCTTCCTGTTGTTCTTCCCTTCTTTCTTTCCCTAGACTACTTCTCGCTCGCCTGCTCTCCTTTTCCCATTCTCTCACTTTCTCTTAAAACAACACATGCTAAAGCTACAGAGCCCAAAGAGTGAAAAATGCATTGTGTGCTCCAGGAGTTGACGCGTGTAGCCCACAGGTTTGTTTTCGTACAGTGTCAGATCAGGGACATAGTATACATGTAATTAACTTTATGCACATTAACTGACTATTAATAAACTATATGTATGCAAATTGAAACTTGTGAAAAACAGTGGAATTGTAGGGTAGTGCCACGTCATTTCTGTCTACACAAACTTGCTGTACAGGACTGTGTGGGCATATGAAAACTTGCAGATGGAGATGCAGACAGAGGGGAACCTGTGGCTCCACTCTTCTGCATTAAGGAGATGAAATCATTAGAATAATACACCAGGTAGCCTGCAGGGTGGTTTTATTGGAGTATATTAGCACACTACTGTAATTTATTCCAGCTGGGCCGATTAAGGGCTAATGATACAGGCCTGTCTGCCTCCTGTATGGCCAAAAGCAGTAAGAAAACCACTGCCCACACTACACACGTAGGTCCATAGTTACAGACCGTGGTCCATCTGTTTCTTTGTATACTTTGTTAGCCCTCCTTTCATCCTATTCGTCAATGACCAGGACCTCCACAGAGCAGGTACTTTTTGCATGGATCAATCTCAGCACTGCAGTGACACCGATGTGGTGGTGGTGTGTTGGTAGGAGCAGAAGAGACCGCAGTGTGAAGCTTTTAAATACTGTTCTCAATCACTGTCCACTTTGTTAGACACATCTGCCTTGTTGATCCACATTAGTCACAGTAGCTCATCTGTTGCTGCAGCTTGTGTTCCTCTAGTTCTTCATCAGTCTCAGGATGCTGCCCACAGGATGCCGTTGGCTTGATAGTTTGGTTGGTGGACCATTCTCAGCCATGCAGTGACACTGAAGTGTTTAAAAACATCAGCAGCTCTGCTGTGTCTGATCCACTCGTACCAGCACAGCACACACTGATACACCACCACCACATCAGTGTCGCTGCAGGGCTGAGATTGATCCAAGCATTGAAGAACAGGGTGAAATGAGGTTAAAGTATACAGTGAAACAGATTATAGCACAACTAAGTGCACCTACATGTGAGTGGAACAGTTGTGTAGAAGGAGGTGGTTGTAATGTTATGGCTGATCACTGCATTTCCTTTATATATACATTAAGTTAACATAACCACAGACACATACTTGCATTGTGCTGGTTTTGAATGTTCATCAATCCAGACAGACGCACACAGATAGAAACACACACACACACACACACACACACACACACCCTGTGATGCTTGCCAAGGTTCGACTCAGAGTAGACTAAAGGGGTCCCAAAGGACGAGTGGAGTGGACCAGACAAGACATTGCCTCACAGAAGCATAACATTTTCTCAACATGATAGCGATGCTCTAACATTTGGACAGAACCAGCACACTTCTGTTAATACTTAGCAGGACTCTAACGGGCGTTCAGGACTCGGGTTAAGCTTAAATTAAACTTAAATGAAGGGGTTAATCTGTGTTGAGACTTTATTTTGTCTTACTGTGTACTCCTACAAGCATTTTAGATTCTGTCATTGTTACAGCACTACTCTTTCTCTGTCCACTCACACTGATGTCATTAAAAACACTAACAAGCAGTGTGATATTGATCCACTTTGAGATGACAACATGCATTCCTACATACACATTCTGTCCCCAATCCAAACTGCATTTTGTTCCTAATGTGTGGTCATCGCTGGAAAGCCAACAAGTGTCCCTCCCATCCATTTTGCTCTGCCCGCCCCTCTAGATAGCCGGGCAGGCAGTGAGGAAATCGTGACAATTAAAGAGGTATGTAGTAGTACATAGAAAAAGCTTATGGAAAGGTCAGGGTCCTGCACGCTTTGCCGGTCAGCCTTTTTCTTGGCTTCACGTGGACTCAAACGGGGTTCAAGTTTGGTCAGTGTGACCTTTTTTTTTTCGCACATAGACAGTGAGCAGTGAGGAATGTTGAGGAAACGGCAGTAAATGACAGGAGATGTGTAACATGATGCTGTGCAAACATTGGCCGAGTCATGAGCTTATGATGTGTGATTGCAGTTTTAGTCAAAGACCTCAGCCTTAACAACTTGTGGGAGACACCAAAACTGAGATTATGAACATGTACAGTATATACAGTATATATATATATATATGAATTGGGAATACAGGCTTAGTCTATGAAAGCCAAAGGGCTTATTGCAGTGATAAGCTGTTGTGCAGTTGATGTTTTATTACTGTACTTTAAAAGGCACTAGACTGATAAAGACATGATAGTGTGAAGGCTTCTCAGCATGTTTTGGAGTCTAGACTTGTTCATATGTTTTAACGCACAGGACTGTATGTGAGGAGTGAAAGTGTGTGGTACTCACGTCCAGGTGTGGTGGGAGGTGTGCAGAGTCCATGGTTTGTCCTTGAGCTCCAGCGTTACGGACCCTCGCCTCCCGAGAAGCTTGTTTCTCTCTCTCTCTCTCTGTGTCCCTCTATCTCTGTCTGTGTCGGTGGTCTTGGGGCAACGTCAGACTTGCCTCCATGCTGTGGGGCTGAATGAGGCAGTGAGAGATGGAGTGAGGGAGGGACGAGTGACCCTCTGTACTCACACGCTCATCCTGTTGTCAGCCTCAGATAAGTGCTCGCTTAAAAAATATCCACCGGCTTCCCTCTGGCCCCTGGACCTCTGCTCCTCTCCCTCTCTCACCTCCTCCACCCTGTCCCGTCCTGTCTTTGCCCAGCCACGGCTACCACTGCCTCTCCAGTGCCACTGAACCAACGAGGCCAACTTGGATGAGCCCAGGAAAAGACAGAAGGATGAGGTGAGGAAGAGAGGTAGAAGTTTGAAATTTTTTGTTGTTGGCCGGCAAAATTCCCCCCTGTCCAGTCTTATCCCTGGATTTGGAGCTGCCTGTCTCCTTTTCCTCTCTCGCTCTGTCTCTCCTTCGCTTTTTCACTCTCCTCCCCTTTTTCCTCTCTCTCTCTCTCCCTCTCTCTGACACTCTGTCCAGCTGGTAAACTCAGTTAAACTCTAATTGACTTTCCTGTCCATTCGGATCCTCCCTGATAGTGATGTCACTAAAGAGAGCCCCCCTACCCCTCCTCTTCACCCTTGGACACATAAACACACACACACACACACACACACACACACAGATAAGGTCAGGGCTGAGTCGGATATGCGGCAGGTCAGATTGGCATTCATTACTTCAGACTCAAAGTTACTTGTTACTATTGTTGGAGGCAGGAAAAAACAGCATAGATAGTGCTGTCAGTGGGGCAACAGTAATACAAAAATTGGTATCTTGGTAAGTGAAAGCATCATACATCTAAGCAATGTATCACCAATGTCCCGTAAAAACCATGCATCTCCAAAAGTGTAACTTTACAAGCGCAGACAAAAAACATTCTCAACTTTTAATGTAAGATAATATAAGATTTTATTCCATTGAAAACCAAAAAGTTGCAAATGTTTCTCAAAGGACAGTGACAATATCTTTGTCCTGCCACATTCACAGGAAATGTTCCAAAATTTCACAGACCTAGTATCTCAAAAGTAACACATTTCAAAGATTTAGTAAGAAAAGTGCTACATTTCACAGTATTTGGTAAATAAAACTTGTTAATTGTATAGAATGTGCATTATGAGTGCAGTCTTGAACCCTTCAAACATCTTACTCAGAACTTCAAACTGTATAGTGTCATCGTCCAACCTAGTGTGCTTCACAGCAGTCATGTTGAGGTGAAATCTCCCCAGTCCATGGCCTAGAGTCACTTGATTTGCCTAGAAATGACTTTATCTGTGATTGAAGATCCCACTTGAGATGCATCCAATCTACAATGTAGCATCACTTTTTGGCAAAGCACAGCTCACTCAAGCAGGGAAAACAGTGCAGTAGTTCAGCTTTGCTTTAACCTTTTGCCAAAGTTTTATTGGTCTTGGACGCCCCTGCATAGCTACCTGAATCAAAAAATTGAATTTTCAGCATTTGACAGATCTAAGATCTACAAATTTCTTACATAATCTTGTAATATTCTTACAATAATCTCATAATCTCATGACAAGTAATAGATTGATTGTCTGCATGTAAGATGCTTTCACTTGCCGAGATATAATTTTTTACAGTGCACTTGAGTAAGCTGGATGTTGACTATCCATCTAGGTTTTCACTCTGGACTGAGTAATGATGGACGGTGCGTGCTAACGAGGAGGTAAGATTGATTCGCTGTCGTCGGGATGACCCATCAATCAGGAAAGGGTGAAGTGGGGGGAGCTGTGTGGAGAGGGTGAAGGGGTGAAAGAAAAAGACAAAAAAGTACACAGAGTATGAGAGAGAGGCAGAGGGAGGGAGAGCAAGAGTGGGCAAGCGAGGTGCAATCGTCCTTCCTGTAGGGTGAACCAAATTGGTATGCGTCTAGCAGGGCAATGAGAAAATGTCTCTAACCTCAGAAGACTGATTGGATTGCATCCGTTGAATCACTCAGCCACCCCCCCAACCCCCACAATCGACTCCACCCTTTTTAATACACAGAATCCCAAATTCCCTCCTTTCATTCACAATAGGATGAGTGCCTGGCACAGCTGCAGGGTATAGAGTACGGAATACTGGGGAGACCCCTATAAAGTGGTGATTGAAAGTTTGTGAACCCTTTAGAATGTTCTATATTTCTGCATAAATATGGCCTTAAACATCATCAGATTTTCACACAAGTCCTAAAAGTAGATAAAGAGAACCCAGTTAAGCAAATGAGACACAAATATTATACTTGCTCATTTATTTATTGAGAAAAATGATCCAATATGATATATTTGTGAGAGGCAAAAGTATGTGAACTTTCAGTATCTGGTGTGACCCCCCTTTGCAGCAAAAACTGTAACTAAACGTTTCCGGTAACTGTTCATTTTTTGGTAGAACGACTTGTGTGTTTAGGGTCGTTGTCTTGCTGCTTGACCCACCTTCTCTTGAGATTCAGTTCATGGACAGATGTCCTGATATTCTCCTTTAGAATTCTCTGATATAATTCACAATTCATTGTTCCATCATTGATGACAAACTGACTTGGCCCAGATTGCAGCAAAACTGGCCCAAACCTGATACTACCACCACCATGTTTCACAGATGAGATAAGGTTCTTATGCTGGAATGCAGCGTTTTCCTTCCTCCAAACATAACACTTTTCATTTACACCAAAAAGTTCTATTTTGGTCTCATCTGTCTACTAAACATTCTTCCAATAGTCTTCTGGCTTGTCCACGTGATCTTTATCAAACTGCAGACAAACAGCAATGTTCTTTTTGGAGAGCAGTGACTTTCTCCTTACAACCCTGCCATGCACACCATTGTTGTTCAGTGTTCTCCTGATGGTGGACTCATGAACATTAACATTAGAAAATGAGAGAGAGGCCTTCAGTTGCTTAGAAGTTACTCTGGTGTCCTTTGTGACCTCGCTGACTATTACACGCCTTGCTCTTGGAGTGATCTTTGTTGGTCGACCACTCCTGAGGAAGTAACAATGGTGTTGAATTTCTTGCATTTGTACACAATCTGTCTGACTGTGGATTGGTGGAATCCAAACTTTTTTGAGATGGTTTTGTATACTTTTCCAGCCTGATGAGCATCAACAACTCTTTCTGAGCTCCTCAGAAATCTTCTTTGTTTGTGCCATGATACACTTCCACAAACGTGTTGAAAAGAGCAGACTTTGAGAGATCCCTGTTCTTTAAATAAAACAGGTGCCCACTCACACCCGATTGTCATCCCATTAATTGGAAACACCTGACTCTAATTTCACCTTCAAACTAACTGCTAATCCTAGAGGTTTACATACTTTTGCCTCTCACAAATATGTCATATTGGATCATTTTCCTCAATAAATAAATGACCAAGTATAATATTTTTGTGTCATTTGTTTAACTGGGTTCTCTTTATCTACTTTTAGGACTTGTGTTAAAATCTGATGATGTTTTAGATCATATTTATGCAGAAATATACAACATTTTAAAGGGTTCCCAAATTGAACCAGCACCACTGTATTAGTGATACATTCTCTTATAACTCTTATACTGTAAAATACAAAGAATGAAGGAATGCACTGAATGGACTTGGAAGCACCAAAAAAAGGAATTAATTAAAGTCTGCTAAGTCAAACATTCAATGAAATATGAACTCATTTCTTGCAGTTAAGCTGAACCTAAGACCAAAGTCAAGCCTTACGAAAAGAAGGAGAGATAAGAGGCAATCCTATTCAATCATTATTTTCTGGACTTAAGTATCCAGTTTGGTGGACATAAGAATATAAAAGACTTGCATAAGAAAATAATGAAAAGGATATGTTCATCATCTAAAGTAAGCTTTTGGTAGTCTCCTGGGGTATGGAGTTATCTCTTTCCCTGTCAGAGGTGTGGAAACCCATGATCTGAGATAGGAACATATACTCCCTTCTGTGTTGATAGTGTTGAAGATGTTAAGGTTCTATATCGACAGATCTTGGCCCACAGACAGGGAAGGAGCTAGATTTGATCTCAAAATAACCAAAAAAGTTCTGTTTACTCAGGTGACCCCCCATGACCACCATCACCTTTTTTGACTAGAATATGAACCGTGTGGATGAGTCAGAGTTTATGGTAGAGGATGATAAACAGAGCTCAGTGGCGGAAGATAAACTGTGTGTCCATAAAGAATTTGACTGAACTCATTTAAACTGAACTCACGCCTTTCAAATTTTACCTGTTAATATTCACATCAAGAAAACAGCTTGTGAACAGTAAAAACACTTACAGCTCAAAATAACGTCTCTTTGAATATGAAGTTTAAAAAGCTGTTCTTGAATTAAAATACAAAGCTTCTTATTTGAATTCAACATTCTACCTTAAATGGTATAGTAGTTACATTCAGTTACCTGCTATTTAAGGTGGAATGGGAAATATGAAAATACGAATAAGACACTACCTTGATTCTAAACTTGAAACTGATCTGTTTGGATACGTTTTTAGTATGAACATGGTTACATTTTACCAGAGTGGAGTTTAATGTTTGATGGACTACAATACACAAACGGATACAACCCAACAGCAACCCACATAAATAAATTATTAAAAAATCATACATTGTGATTTCCAGATTTTTTTCTTTTAGATTATGTCTCTCACAGTGGACATGCACCTAAGATGAACATTTCAGACCCTTCCATGATTTCTAAGTGGGAGAACTTGCAAATTCGCAGGGTGTTGAAATACTTATTTTCCTCACTGTATATATATGTAATCAAAATATATTTTTAGTTATTCGTGAGAGAAACTTAAATAAGCAGAGAAGTTTTTCAGCGGAAGTCAGATAGCTGCGCTTTATTTACCACCCACTGACGCGATCTGTCATTCATATAATGACATGGTAATTCCGGACATTCCATTGGTGGATTAGCAGTCATGGAATGTGTGAAGTCCCCCATCAAATGAAGAGCTCTCACCTTGAGTTAATGAATATTCAATGTAGGGTTAGTGGCTGAGTCAAAACAGAGCATCACATTGCACATGTTAAGCTTTAGAAATAAAACCACATAAAATTTCTAAAAACTATAAAGGCCAGTGTGTAGCCAACACCTCTGTATTCAAACTTCTGAGCTCAAAAGTCTTAACTAGAAATGTTGAGTGTTTTTAATAATATATCAGTAACAATTAGACCAAGTTTATATATATAATAGTTTTTTCACCCTCCCAGTGTTGTAGTAGCCAGTTAACCCATCTCGTATGCTAGGGGGCTCTCCCCATCACTTTATAATGTCCCTGACTCTAGGAGGGTGAAGTCAAGCACAAGCCTCCTCCATTGTGTGTGATGCAACAATGGCCTCTTTTCCAACTACCACAGATACACTGTCACCGAGGCGCCAATGCATTCAAAGCAAAGCGCAGTATTCCCAGCTCCAATGGACCAATCAACAGACACCTGAGCCAGTGCGCTTTTTATTGTGAAAGTGATAGGGAGACAGCGCCATCTACCCACCCAGAAAGAGCACATTCAATTGTTGCTCTCTTGGGCCTCGGCTGCAAACTCACGATTGTCCGTTCATAGTATCAGCGTCTTAGCCTTCTGAATCCTTGGGCCATTGTTTAGAGCAGATTTAATCAAAATATTGATTTATGACAAATACTATTTTGAAAAAGCCTGTGTAACACTTTGGGGTATGACCTGTACTGATGCATGCTGAGAGATTTGGTTATGTAGTATATGCAAAGGATGACATGATTACATTACAAAAACCTATAAACACAAAGAAATAACTGTCTGTATAGCATCACTCACTCTTGGGCATACAGGGGCCAGCTTTGCATTCTGATAGGAATTCCAAAGTGTGTTTTTTGCTGAGATAAGATTCCTTTTTCCTTAGGTCACTTTTTTTTTTAAAGAGAGAGAAAGAGAGAGAGAGAGTGAGTGACCTATGCCCATTCTCCTCATTGACCTTCTCTGTGAGACAATGTGAGGTGACTGGTTTCCTCTTAGTGCCCAACTAATGGCAACACTGCCAGCACATGCTTTGCAAGTTCTCCTGCTCTGGGTTACATGATAAAACTCATCACACAAACACACACACACACACACACACACACACAAACATATACACAGCATTGTCCTGACACCCTGCCTCTCCCACTGTCTAGTAGAACACATTCCAATGATATCATCAGTGAAAATGTTGAAGAAGGTCACCAGGCGGGCAAACGTCGATCAGGGTGTCTGTGTGTGTGTGTGTGAGACACTTTGTCCTTGTGGTTTTTTTGTCCTTTATCATCACATTGATTCTGCAAATGAATGTATGTCCTAAGGCCAAGAGATACTGCACATTCTGTACTAGGCCCAGGACCTCATGGCTTCCATGTGGACCTCAAAACCTCCTTTAAGGAATACAACAGCCAGTTTATCCCATAAAATGTAATGTCATTACAATTAAAACATGTTACTCTATAAAATGTTTAAACTATTCCAGAGTTTAGCATAAGACTGTTTAACACCAGCTACTGTTCAAATGACCCAGCTAATATCACGCCATTGTGACGTCTGTTTTTTAACGTTGATGCAACATTGTGATGACGTTCTGTGCTAACATGTTCTTAGCTTTGTTTATTTCTGAAGCCAAATGAAAGCCTGCTATCTGGCAGGAAGAGACTTATTCAGATTTGAGTGCCTTGAGAACCACTGGTACAACCTATAAACTCAAACAAACCCCCCAAAAATCTGCTGATCCAAAAAACCAACTGCTGGTTTCCAGACCTCTGTACTTGTAACTCAATTAGAACTCCATTAGTCAACTATTCCAGATAGAAACTGCTGCAATATTTGGAGTCCTGAGTGGTTCAGTGGACTAAAACGTCGTCATTATAATCTGAGGATCACAAGTTCAAATCCCAATCATGCTGCTTGCCATCGGCAGCCAGGGCCTGGGAGAGCAAAAATTGGCTGTGACGTCTCTGTGGTGGCACTCTCTCCCCATCACTGCTAAGTAATATTGGCTGACTTGGGCATCTGCCAGGCATCCATCAGAACTGTGGATTTCCTCCAAGCTCGTTGGCTACCCGGCAGTGATGTATCGGCAGCAGTTGGAAAAAGAGGCGGAGCTTGACTTCACATGTATTGGAGGAGGCCTGTGTTAGAATGCACCCTCCTAGAGTCAGGGACATTACAACTGATAGGCAGAATGTCAATGAATGGGCAGGTTACCTGGCTCCCAAACATATTGTAAAAAAAATCTGAAGAAAAACTAAGAAATTGCTACAAATTGCTGTGGGCAACTGTGGACTTGAGGTTAGCGAACCAGCCACCAGCCTTGTGACCCACAGGTTGGTAGTTCAATCCAAGTGACAAGACTCAACTCAAGTGCCCATGAATGAAAACCATGGATAGATCTCCCCACCACTCTGTGCATCCGCCCTCTAGTATGTGTGTATATGTGTTTCACTTTAAGGATGCGTCAAAAGTGGAGGTCAAATTCCTCTGTGTGCAAGCACATCGGTCAATGTGTCACTTTCATTTCACTTGTGAACCAGCTGCCTCTGGACTGAGGTTCAGCATAAGTAAAGCCCCACTTCCCAATACACTTCTAATATTTCATGCGATGAAATCACCTGCCAAACTTCATCTTATGGACTCCCTGAAGCCAAACAAACTCAAATGACTTATCTTTCACAGTGAAAGTGATCGTGATTTTTGATGTATTTATAACCACCATGTAGCCATTGGAGTCGCAGATGTGCTTTCGTGTACAGTGAAAGCACATGGCTGAGACTGTTACTGCCAGGCAATTCACAATCACTGATACAGCATCGCTCGTGTCAGGTTTTGGACTTTTTTTTATTTTTAAGGCCACATTGGTTCCTTTGAGGAAGTCTAGTCTCAACTTTCTTAAAAGAGAGAAAAAAAACCTTGCACTGAGTGCATGATTTGGACTTTCTCCAGAGGGGGATAGGGAGAAACATCCTTCATTTTGGAGGCCTGTTCTTCCTCTGCTTAGCAGTCTCCCAGAAAGAAAAAAAGTGGTTTTATTGGACTTTTCATGGAACATTGAAATAACAGATTGCGGCTTCATTTGGGTAGCAGGGCAGTCGTGTTTCTGTGTACACCAACCTGACACGAGTGAAGATGCCTGGATTCCTGGGTAACGTGCAACAGAGCCACTGTGGTGTTGTTTTT
This sequence comes from Crenuchus spilurus, assembly GCA_036984385.1. Lineage (NCBI taxonomy): Eukaryota > Metazoa > Chordata > Actinopteri > Characiformes > Crenuchidae > Crenuchus > Crenuchus spilurus. The sequence continues at coordinate 43,445 of BRDA01045658.1, forward strand.
GAGACTTCTGTCTTCACAGGCAGCTCCTCAGGGAGAGATTAAGTGAACACTTGGATTAAATACAGATTAATCTGAGTCTTTTGCAGTACAATTCATATCCTGAACAGATCATTAGATGAGCCTCCATTCATAAAAATAAAGGTTCCTAAATGGTTCTTGGCAAAAAAAAATGTTTAATGAAATCATTGAAAGGTTCTCAGGTAACCAAAAATGCTTTTCTGCATTATTGCTCAATTTTTGCACCAAATAAAGCATTTTATTGATCAAATTCACAGGACATTTTCTTTTATTTCATGAACCTAGTATCTCAAATACCACAGATGGATTTTATAAAAGTGATATATTTCACAGCTGTTGTTCCAAAAAAGCCTTTTGATTCTATAGAAAGTACATTATGAGTACAGTCTTGAATGAATGAATGTTACACTTATATAGCGCCTTTCTCAAACCCAAGGATGCTTTACAATCAGTTCGCACTCCATTTACACACTTAGAACTCAACCACACACACTGGCGAGAAGCGGCAGCCCATCATACACAGCACCTCAATCTGATGTAGTCTGATATGCCTTGATTGTTTTCCAAATTACAAGCATCTAAAATTATTTTTCCCAAAGTGTTACACAGACTTTTGTTCAGCACAAACTCTGCAACAACTGTGAAAACAGTAAGACTGTCATAAATCTATATTTTGAATAAATCTGCTCTAAAATGACTTTCCAAAACATATTTTAAGATGTGCTGATATATTGTGAAAAAACACTAAACATTTCTAGTCAAGACTTTTGAACTCAGAACTAAATAAACAGAGATGTTGGCTACACACTGCTCATTACAGTTTTTAGAAATTGTTTTTATTTCTAAAGTTTAACAAATGTGACTTGACATGTTTGACTCATCCATTGGACTATATATATATATATATTAATGATGGGACTCGATTAAAAATTTTAATCGAGTTAATTTCAGGGTCTGTAATTAATTAATCGCAATTAATCGCAAACCATATATCAACAAATTAAACATTTTCAATTTAAAAAATCCTTTTGCTACTAAAATTTTGAATGAATAGACATACAGTATATGCTTAACAACAAACATGTTTATTGCTTTTTGATTTTTTATTGTTATTAAACCAAAAGATTTGGCAAAGTGCTATAATATTTATTCAGATTTCAAGTATTTCAGGAACCCCTGAGTCTTTAACTTATTTGAAGAAAAAAAAAAATATGTAAGCAGCACACTAGACAATAATGATAGCTCCATTTCTTGTACGGAACTGTAAAAATTAAAAATAAATCAAATAACTATACATTACTGCGACTCTTGTGATAGTTTAACATCTTGTCATCTGGTCCAATGTGGGCTGGCTAAAGCATTTATTTTTTACCGCTGCTGGGGATGCTGACATTAGCTGTGGAGACGGCTGTGCTTGCCGCAACGTTTGGCATTGAGACGGTATTTTAGGCTTGAGTAGCTTCGGTGATAAGCAAATTCCTTTTTAAACAACTTGCATGCAACAGTAGTCTTTTCGAAAGTCCCATCAGAATGTTTTTTAAAGCTAAAGTTGTCCCTCAGTGGACCAAGAGAAGCGGCTTCGTAGTCCATTGGTGCAGTTTGCCGATGTCGCTCGTCCATCATTGTTGTTGTTTTCGGATGTCGCTTGTGCATCAGATTTACAGGCGTGCTAGAACACGCAAATACAAAGGTTCCGGCTCCAAACTAAAAAAAATGTGATTCATTGCGATAAAATTTTTTACGCGTTAAAACCTTTGTAATTAATTAATTGAAATTAACGTGTTAAAGTCCCGGCCCTAATATATATATATATATATATATATATATAAGATACTTGTGATATGTAAGTATATATGATAAGTCTATGAGATGGCTAGAACTCAAAAGGAGTTACTGATGCACGTTAAATCACACAAGTTACGTTACTTCGGTCATGTGATGAAACAGCACATGAGAGCATTGAAGGAAGTGTTATGACTGGACTTGTGGAGGAAGTACGAAGATGTGGAAGACCAAGAATAACCTGGATGGATAACATCAAGACGTGGACTGGATTATCAGGTGCTAGCCTGCTACAAGCAACCAGAGACAGATGGCATTGGAGAGAAGTGACTCGTCTGTGCAGCCTACCATCGCGAAGCGATGACGGCGTATGACATGACATGATACTTGTGAAGTGAGAGGTATGTTGTTCAGGTGAGTGCTCTTCTGTTTGATGGGGAGCCTTTACACATTCCACTGCCGCTACCATGTAATTATCATGTAAATGACTGATCGTGTCATTTGGCAAGAAAAAATGCGCAGCAGTCTGACTCACTCTGACAGATGTGTCTCTGCTTATTTAAGCTCCTCTCACAAATATCCAAAAATATATTTTGATTTAAGCTGTATATATTTGAAATGTAGACCCTTTAAGGTTTCTGTGGTATGTTTTATTGTGTAATGTCTCAGATAAAATCAGAGTTATATAAGTGTTTATGCAGAATTTTGTTAATGTGCTGCCGACCGGATAGAAGACTCCAGAGAGTTAAAGTAAAAACTGCCTAAATTTAGGATATTCACAGCAACTTTATGGCAAATATACTATTTTATGGGGAAAGACTTATGTTTTGGGTCTGCAGCATGATTTTCATAGCTGTGAATTTGGTGGAGCCCTACGTATAAGTTTAAAAGTTCTACAAAGGTCAATAAAAAAAATTTAAGTCATAACATGATTTTTAGAAAAAGTAAATAAACACAAGTCTAACGTAATGTGGATCACACTTTCCAACTATCCATTTTCTCTTTTTAGACAAAGTCGTGTACGAATAACTCCAGCTGGTGGTAAAGGACTTCATAGAGGAATTTTAATGATCTGCTTGGTTTTATCTTATCATTCTTTCTGGATAAATCACAGTGTCATTTGTATGGTTATTATGGCTGAGAGAAACTCATTAACTACTGTTATGTTGTTTGACTACAACAAGCCTATCAGTGCGATAAGCTCTAAGCACCTGCTGTAAGCACCTGTTGTAACGTGATAATGACCCATGACCCCAGCTCTGCAAACAAGAGATAATATCTAAAACTGTGTGCTTTGGCTGATACAATCAAGCAATCGTGTCCAGTCTTTATGATCCCCACTTCACATTCCTCTGCATATGAGTCTGATATGGCAGCAGTCTTAACCACCCTCACGGCTCTGACCCATTGTGTCATGGACTCCTGTGGTATCTGGCATCAATATGTTAGCAGCAGATTCTTTAAGTTATGTAGGTTGTGAGGTGAAGCCACCGTAGATTAGATTAGCAGTCCCAGCACATCCCACAAATGCTCAGTCAGATGTAGATCTGTGGACCTTGTTGTCCACAGTGACCACTGCTGACCAGGAGCACCCCACAAGCCTTGCAGGATCAGAGATCCCCCAACCCATAACATCTGGCCATAACTATTTGGACCTTAAAGTGTCTCAGGTCTGCATGGTTCAAATTTTTTCTTCAGCATCCAACACATTGTCTGTGAGAATCAAGTGTTCTTTTACTGTTTATTTATCCCCAACCTTCACATGTATCAATGTTATGAATCCATTAATGTTATTTGCTGCATCTGTATATGGCATTAATGGTGTGGCTGGTTAGTATGTTGGCAGGTGATCTTGCTTACTTAAAGGTTAAAAAGAAGTACATTTTTCACTGATTAACCAGTGATCTTATAATAAGCGTGAGTAAAATAAAAAAAATAGTAAAAGTGTGAGTAAAATATTTGATAATTAAGCTAGATTGAAAAATGCACTTTCTAAGTTATAATTTTTTGCAGGGTTTTTTTTATTAAAACAAGAAAAAATGCTGTTTGGATTACAGTGGAGCTTCGGTTATCATTTACCCTGGTTATCATATAATTTGGTTATTGTCTAATTTTTTTTCCGGGAAAAATTTGGTCCAGATATCGTTCATTCACTTGGTTTTTGTTGGTATGCCAATGTTATTCCCTGCTAAATTAATGAAAACAAAGCATCCACCCATCTGGCTTTGTTTCTCGCTGTTTCTCTGGCTTTGTTTCTCGTTGTTTCTCTGGCTTTGTTTCTCGTTGTTTCTCTGGCTTTGTTTCTCGTTGTTTCTCTGGCTTTGTTTCTCGTTGTTTCTCTGGCTTTGTTTTTTGCTGTTTCCCTGGCTTTGTTTCTTGCTGTTTCTCTGGCTTTGTTTCTCGTTGTTTCTCTGGCTTTGTTTCTCGTTGTTTCTCTGGCTTTGTTTCTCGTTGTTTCTCTGGCTTTGTTTCTCGTTGTTTCTCTGGCTTTGTTTTTTGCTGTTTCCCTGGCTTTGTTTCTTGCTGTTTCCCTGGCTTTGTTTCTCGCCGTTTCTCTGGCTTTGTTTCTCGCCGTTTCTCTGGCTTTGTTTCTCGCCGTTTCTCTGGCTTTGTTTCTCGCCGTTTCTCTGGCTTTGTTTCTCACCGTTTCTCTGGCTTTGTTTCTCGCCGTTTCTCTGGCTTTGTTTCTCGCTCTTTCTCTGGCTTTGTTTCTCGCTCTTTCTCTGGCTTAGTTTCTCATTGATAATGTTAAAAAAAAAGTTAAACATGTCACACTAAAGCAATGGCATGCAGTACTACTGCCTGAAAATTGGTGTGAAAACAAATAGTGGCAGAGATTGGGTGTAGAAAACAAACAGCACTCTAAAACAGGGCGTAACATTTTATTAGTTTTTTAATTTATTTCTCATTGTTTTTTGTATGTAAAACTAGTTATTCTATATAAAATGTATTTTTGTTAATATTTTGGAGTGTCTAGAACAGATTAATTGGATTTACATTATTTCTTATTGGAAATATTGCTGCAGTTATCATTCATATCAGACACTTTACAATGATGAACGATAATGATAAAAAGTGAGGTTGAACATTTGTGTTCTTAAATAAGAGGTTGTGTTTTACTGCATTTAAATTAAACAAACATTTGATGGAAAGCTTTAACGTTTTAAAGAAAGAAAAAACACATTTAGTTTGAAGCTGAAACAAAGAAATACAAACTAGAACCCAGTGATACAGATTGACTGCCTGTTCTCCAAAGACCAGGACCATAACCACCAAATAGCAGGACCACCACCACCACATCAGTGTCACTGCAGTGAGAATGATCCAGTACTATAATACCTGACCACTGAGGAACAAGACAGAAACAGGGTAACAAAGTATACAGATTAACAGATGGACTAGAGTCTGTAGAACTACAAAGTGCACCTGTATACTTGGTGTAGCTGATGAAATGGACAGTGAGTGTAGAAATCAGGAGGTGGTTTTAATAAAGTGGCTGGTCAATGTAATTATGTAATGAGTGTATACTTCTTCAATGCTAACCTACTTCAGTACCAAACAGCCAGCAAAGATCTCACCCAGCAATTAGCTAGTGTTTTGTTTACTGGCTGAAGGCTTGGAGAGTAAGGGTGGGACTCGGGCTGGGAGCTGAGGGTTAGCAGTGCTCTGTGGACTGGTTTTGGAGAAGAGGGGGAAGAGTAGAAATAACAGGAAGCGTGCTCTCCTCCACTCGTGTAAACGTGTCTGGGTGACTGGCCGTTTGAAATAAATAAACAGGGTCTTACGAGAGAAGGCCGGAGTGACGCCGGAATTTCTTTCCTCTGAAATGTAAAAAATGCAGAATCCAAACAGGAACACCTGCAACTCAGCCACCAAGCCGGCTGCAACCCCATGACAACCAGCCGCAGTGTGTGTAAATAGTTTACAGTAGAAATGGAGGGAGACAGAGGAGGGAAGGCCATGCTGATGGGGAGAAAACAACAAGTATGTGTGTGAAAGAGCTTCAGAGAGAGAAGGAAAGAGAGAGGCATCCACTATCATCTTGCTTCATGATCATTTCATTTTGTGATTGTTTTCCAGAACGTAGGTCCAAGGGTCTGACACTAGAGGGAAATGTTGGCCTCTTGCTTTAAAGTCTCAGGCAAATTCCATACAGATAATTCATAATTGGTCAATGATGAGGCAGGTCAGTACAGGTTGATGTGGGGGATGGATACAGAGGTCATGGTATGCATAAAAGTCCCCCAAAAGGCCACCTAAACTCTGGAGCCAGACCTTTTCACATACAGTGGTACCTCAGTTTTTGTCAGTAATCCGTTCTAAAGGGTCTGATGATAACAATAATAATTGAAGCAAATATTTCACCATAGGAAATAATGTAAATCCAATTAATCTGTTCCAGACACTCCAAAATATTAACAAAAATACATTTTATATGGAATAACTATAGTTGTACATACAGAAAACAATAAGAAATAAATAAAAATAAATTAACATTTAACATCACTCTTACTGGTTTACGCTCTGTTTTAGAGTGTACTGGTGTGGTCCAGGCAGCAGCCTTTGTTTTATACAACCGTTCTCTGAGTTCTTGGTCACCATTTCTTTTCGCACCCATTTTCAGGCAGTAGAGCTATACACTGTTGCATTAGTGTGATGTGTTTTAGGTAGTTTTAAGTGTTATCAACAAAAAACAAAGCCTGAAAAAAACAAGAAACAAAGCCAGATTGACTGACAAATCGGTAGGTGGATGGAGTCACTTGGGCAGGCTGATGAAAACTGTTTGGATGAACAATAACTAAGACAAAATTTCTCTGAAAAAGTCATCGATAACTGAATTGTATGATAACCAAGGCAAATGATATGACCGAGGTTCCACTGTACAAGTGTCATGATTCAGTATTCTCACCATAGTTTGAATAAAGTTGGAATGAATTTCAATGATCACTATAATTATGGTGCTTCAGTTTACTGACATCACTAGCATTGGGAGGCAGATGGTCTCTAGTAGACCATTAATCCTGAACTTGTTAAACTAGTTCAGATGCATATGATGGCATAATTAAAGGAATACTGACAAAACTCAGTGTCACAGTATTGTATTGCTATACAACAATGTGATGAATTGTGATTAATGTATTTATGAATAGTAAAAATCATTGTTTTTTTGGTATAATCAATATAGGAAAGAAAAACAGTGCTGTAGCTAGTTTAATTAAATCTCAATTATTTTATTGGGACATAGTAGAGTGTTGGTAGAAAATATGATTTTATGTGATTTTAATTAAACATATTTACATATATTTGCATATATTTAGTTTGTGTGTATGTCAATAAGGAACACTTATTCAATTCCTTATTTGATACTTTCTTAATTTCTAAAAGTACATGGAGGAGGAAGGTGTCCTGTGAAAGCTGGGACCATTTTTACATGCCTTCTAGTTGTAATACTTTACTAATGTTTGAAGTCCCAAACAAATAGAACTGAGAACATAAAGTCCCTTTAATGCTGTGCAGCTTGAGAAAAAACTTTGAACAACAAAAACTGTTTACATGTTTGTGTTCAGCAGTAAATTATAAGCTTGTGTTATTATAATACAAATCATCAAACGCATTGTATGCTAGCTTGAAGGGTTATTATACAAAAAAAAAAAAAAAAAAAAAAAAAAAAAATTAAAAAAAAAAAAAAAAAAAAAAAAAAAAAAAAAAAAAATTTGCATTGACTGACAGATTCAGACGGAAAAATTCTAAAAATATAGAATTTAAGAGGGTAAGCTTTGATAACAGCCATGATGAGAGAACATGTACCTCACATCATTAAACCTCAATACAAATGATTTGTAATGCAGCTCTGTGTACAATGCACAAACATATTAAACGATCACAGATGGATGTTCATCTTATCCTGCGTGGGGAGACGCCCGTCACAAACTTGCAAGCCAGAGATAGTGTTTCACTTGCAGGTGGTTGGTTAAAATGTGAATAGATGAAGCTTAAACGAGAGAGAGAGGGCCGTAATTCACTGGGCTGCAGGATGGGTCAGTCGCAGGTGTTATTTATGTCTGTGTGAAGCCTCGGGGCTGTGCTAGAGCCCAGATGGAGGGGTTAGAGGACAGAGGCTTCCACAGGTGCTCCAATACACAGTTCTGTCTCTGCTTGTCTCTGCTGGGCCATGGGGTCACTGCAGGGCCTCTGAGAGGTCAGTCTGAGGGCACAGTACACAGAGACTGTTACCACAAAACAGGTGCCTCTTGGTTCTGAAGCAGGGGACAGGGGGAAGGGTGTTGATCTAGAGTTTGTTTGCCTGAGGCTTGCAACTGTAAACTATAGCATTCTGGCTCTAACTGGGAGGCATTCCTGCAGCATGGACATGGGGAAATATATAATAGGAGCAAACACTGTGTCCATAAAAAAATATTCTTCAATACATTTTTTATGCAAATGTAAATATTAACGCAAAAAATATTATGAACAATGTAACAATGTCATATTTTAAATGGGTTGTATATATGAGAAGTAACAATACGAATCAAATTTAACACAAAATATCAAAACATCCCTAATAGGCTGGCCCAAAATTTTCAACTTCCAAAAAATCAAACTTCTACCCTCTTTTTTAACATACCGCTATAATTAACAGTGTGGTGAAAACATTTTTCAAAAAGACTTAATATTTAGAGTATTTAGACTCAATGCAAACTGTTTCTCATTTAAATTATTTATTATATATAATTATTAGCAGTTTATACAGACATAACAAAATACAGAAACCAACAACAAGCCATTTTACTAGCAACTAAACGGTTGAGTAGAGCTGTGATGCTCACTATGACTGACGGTATGGGCAGAGTACCACAACTGCGGAAAACATCTTGTGTGGTACGAATATCAAAAAAGCAGCACCCTAAGAACCTCAACAATTACAGGCTGGTGGCACTGACATCACATCCAATGAAGATACTAGAGAGGCTAGAGGCTTAGCCATCTCCTACCTGTAGTTGGCTCATCCCTGGATCCACTAGAGTTTGTCTACCAGCCTGGCATTGGGATCGAGGATGCCATCATCATGCTTTAAGGAGCTCTCTCTCACCTGGAGAGGTCTGGGAGCACAGAGAGGATTATGTTCTAGTGCATTCAACACCATACAGTCTGGGCTCCTGAGAGGCAAACTGGAGCATTCAGTTGTGGACCATCACCTTTTGTAACTGGATCCTGGACCAATAACTACCTAACTACCTCACCAATCGACCACAGTATTGCATGTGAGGGCACAGGATTGTGTCTGACATGTTAATCTGCAGAGGGACAGCACAAGGACCAGTCCTGGCACCATTTCTCTTTGCCCTGTACACTGTGGACTTTATGTATAAACCACTGAACTGCTATCTACAGAAATTCTCCTACGACTCTGTGATCGTTGGCCTCATCACAGATGAGGATGACCAAGAGTACAGAGAACTGAGTGGTCTGCAGAATCACCTCCAGATCAATGTAGGGAAGACCAAAGAACTGGTGGTGAATTTTCACAGGTACACATTTTTCTTCTCCTGTGAACATCCAGGAAACAGACATTCAGAGGGTGACCTGGGTGTGCCCCTGAAAAATAATCTGGACTGGTCAGATAACACTACTGAAAATGTCAGAGCAGACTCTACTTGCTCGGGAGGCTGAGGTCATTTGAGGTTTAGGGACCTTTTAGAATGGCATCAGCCATCTTTCATCTAATGGTCTGCTGGGGCAGCAGCATCTCCTCACAGACGGGATGAGATTAGACAAACTGATTCAGAGAGCCCACTCTGTCCTGGGATGTTCTCTAGACTAGGTGCAGGAGGTAACATCCATGATGAAGAATGACACTCAGACCATGTATGTGTCTCTAACAGCACGGGGCAGCTCCTTCAGTGCCTGACACATTCATTCCCACACACACCAGTGTCATTTAGAGCCAATTCACCTGATCTCCATGTTTTTAGACTGTGGGAGGAAACCGGAGTCCCCGGAGGAAACCCACGCAGACATGGGCAGAACAAACTCCACCCATATGGGGACTTGAACCCAAGACCTCAGTGCTGAGAGGTGAACTTGCTAACCAGATCTATGGGACCAAAGCTCACCTCCCTGAACACAGCTGTGAGAGGAAAATCAACCCCTAATTGAATAGAAAAAGAGATAAAAAGTCTAGTCATCCTTCACTTTTTGAACAACAGTGGCCTCCCTGTAAGAACACCCAGAAGGATGCAACTGTTAAAGGAAAAGCATAAAGAAAGCCAGACTGGAATTTGTTCAAATGTATTTTGACACGCCACACTGCTCCTTAGAGAATGTTCTTTGGGCAGATTGGAGATTTTTGGCAAGTCGCATCAGCTCACAGAAGAAAAAATGAAGCATTCAAAAAAAAAAACACCACCCCTACTGTGAAACACAGAGGACACTTGGTAATGTTTTGGGGCTGCATTGCTGCATCTGGCACGAGGTGCCTTTAATTTAATCAAGACTATCAAGGCATTCTCGAGTGAAACATACTGCCAAGTGTCAGAAAACTCTGAATCAGTCACAGGTCATGTTTTCCAACAAGATAATGACCCAAAACACACAGCTAAACACCCAAGAATGGCTAAGAACAAAAACCCCTGGCGTATTTTGAATTGTCCTTCAATGATCAGAATCCTATTGAAAGAGCTAAATCATACAGGCTGGGACAGAAACCTGAACCAGCTAGAGCAGTTTGCTGAGGATGGAATTATTTCTCCCAATGTATTAGTAGCCAATTGACCCACCCATTCGCTAGGGCTCTCCCAATCACTTATAATGTCCCTGACTCTAGGAGGGTGAAGACTAGCACAGCCTCCTCTGATGCATGTGAAGTCAGGCTCCGCCTCTTTTCCAACTGCTGTTGATACATCGTCACTGGACAGCCAGTGCGCTCGTAGGAAAGCGCAGAATCCCCAGTTCTGATACATCAGCTAACAGACACCTGAGCCAGCAGCCATTGCATGGTAGTAGTGATGGGGAGAGACCGTCTCTACCCACCCAGAGAGTGCATGGCCAATTTTGTACAAACATTCCAAAAAAGTTGGGACACTAAACAAATTGTGAATAAAAACTGAATGCAATGATGTGGAGGTGCCAACATCTAATATTTTATTCAGAATAG